>BLYF01000045.1:112248-124215 GCA_014905255.1 Herpotrichia juniperi | reverse complement strand
CATACTTGAGATGAAAATTCTGCGTAGGCAACTGTACATGCAGTTGCCTAGAATGTTCATCTCTACAAATCTAGCTGTTCAGTGTATTCCTTCTTTCTCTTCAAAAAGATGGAACATCTGCTCCCAGGATGACCAAGTACAAATCAGACTTTCGCTACTATTTAGAAGACCTCTCAAATTATTCAGAAATGTTACTTTTTGGGCGTTCTTTGTGTAGGGTTGCCACTAATAGAACCAGAATCTGTAATAACGTATCCGCGAGCGTTTGCCAACCAGACTTTACCTTTCCGCAGCCTTCAACGAGAAGTCCTTGTAGGACACGGTACAGAGTCTTCATGGCTTTTGACATCAAGAACTTTAATATCTAAGCTATGATGCACCTTCCATTTTGGAACCGGATACTGTCTGACTTCCGGGTTTTGAGCCCTTTGCATCTGCTAAACTGCCTTGTTGTGGCGCTAGCGCAGCTAATATTTGTATGTCAGCCCGCATACTAGCACGCAGGGCTCTGTGCACTGGTACCTTTGATGGTTGTGCGTCCAGGGTTCCGCAACTTGGCCATGCAAACATTGGACAAGCACGCGAGCGGCGAAGCCTGACTACTCTTATCATTGAGCCCCTAATAACCTGCGGTTGCTCAACTGATATCCTTTCGTCTCACTTCGACCCGTTATAAGTTAAATCCTTTGCCATCGATTCGGCGAGAAAGGAAACGACTCGTTATGAATCCAAGCAAAGGACCACCAAGGCCAAATGGTATTCCCCCAGAAATCTGGAACCTCCCTGCTCTTCCACCACCTAAGGGCATAATATCCAACTTTGAACATTCAGAGAATAAAGACACGCAGCTCATCGTTATGAACACTGTTTTCATAGCTCTCATGCTTTTCGCTGTTCTTGTGCGTTTAATTATTCGCCAGCCACGAGAGAAGAGGATCGGCTGGGATGGAGATATGTCAACACTTGAAGTTATAGTAAAGATCTGACTAAGTCAGTCATGTGTATAGTCGCATCATTAGGCTCTGTCTTTCATAGTGGAATTATGCTGTCTAGTATGTTTTCGCATTTTTCAAGGATACTGCTCCTGACAACTTAGGTCTAAGCATTGGCTACGGGAAGCATCTGTGGGAAATCAGAGCAGTGACCATTACTCGAGCACACCTTCTGGTAAGCCAACCATATTCCTAAATTGCATTGACTGATATTAAGTAGCGCATGAACCAACTATCTACTCTCTACATCGTCACAATCGGTTTTGCTAAACTTTCAGTCCTGCTTCTGTACCGTCACTTTTTCAACATTATGATAATGACGAAACGACTTATCCGGTTTGGCATCGCATTCACCGTTATTTCATCATTCGCTTTTTGGGGGATCGAGATCGTACAAGCTACTCAATGCGTCAGGCTGGATAGCTTCCGATCCCCTTATTCCTGTACACAGATGCCAAATATTATCATTATACAAGCTGCGACAAATGTTTTCCTAAATTTCTAAATCCTGGTCATACCTTTACAGCAAGTCCTGAAGCTACAGCTTGCAATGCGAAAGAAGCTTGGAGTAGTCGCCCTTTTCGGAATAGGATTCTCGTGAGTAGACGTGAAAGGCTCGTATGACGGAAACTAACAGTATTTCAGGGCGTGTGTTGTTAGTACAGTACGGCTTGGGTTTACTTTCATGCACATACATGAGCCTGATCAGTTCTGGTCCGCTGTCTTGTCATCAGAGCTCAGTATTGTTGAGACTCAGTATTGTTGAGATGAATGTGGTTATCATAGCGCTGTGTCTGCTCTTTCTTCCCGCATTCATCAGCACTGGCAAGAAGGGCCTATCATCGCTTCGTTCGAGACTCCTTAGTCGACCTCGCCTCCTTGAGCCTAAGGAATTCTTAGTTCATGCCGAAATGGTCACGATAAAGGAAGCACCATCAAGGTGCAGGAACAACAGAGTTTTGAGTTAGGACTCATCACTGAACTGGAAAGTCATTTAAGGAATCCGAAGACTCCAAGTGCGCCGGTCTACAATGCGCGAAGATGGGAAAGTGATATATACTAACCCGACCAATAAGTCCCGTAGGAAAGAAACGTGCCGTCATCGCTTCGAGAACCTGGGAAATTGGAATCTACACTCGTAGTCTGGTAGGAATAGGGTGGAAGTAGAGAAACCAAAACTTCTACCCGCCAAAGTTAGATTAGATGATGGTATGATCTTGAGAGACTATTGTAATAATCTGTCAACAAAATATTATTATCACCTTCTTTGCTTCAACTATCAGAAGTAGTGAGATTCATTTCTTTAACTTCTCACATTGTTCCAGTTCTCGCATATGGACAGTAACGGAACATCGAGCGCTAAAACTGTCAATTGCGCCGCTTTTCCCGGTGACGGTGAAATTGGTTGATGTAGTGGGCCGCCCAAGATTAATGCACATCCACGGTCAGTCCCGTAGCGTGACGAGCCGTCGGAAAGGAGGCAACTTCGCCTTGTTAACTTATCATTCCACATTGCGGCACAGTTGTTGTTAACTTTTGCAAATTTTCCTTCCCTACATCTAAACCCTTTTTTCGTTCGACGACCTCCCTGTTTCGATAGTCCCATCATGGCTACGGAATTGGCAAGTCGATCAATTCTCATCATTGGTGGAGCCGGCTTTCTTGGCCAGCATTTGATCAAGGATCTCGTTGAAAGAGGAGTAGACCCAGAATGTATCCACATACTCGACATCAAATTCAATGACTCTCGGGCTCCGGACCTGTCGTATCACCATGCCGATATAACCTCCATAGAAGAGATCAAAAAGGTGCTCCAGCTTGTTCAGCCGAACGTATTGTTTCATGTGGCATCTCCATACCCGTTCGAAACCAATCGTACAATATTGGAACAGGTCAACATCACTGGTACGCGCAACTTGGTCGATAGCGCCCAGCTAGTCGGGAGCGTATCCGCTTTCACCTACACATCCAGCCCCTCCGTCATTTACAATCACTACAACCCGCTCCAGGGTGCTGATGAAACCCTACCCTGTGCTCTACTTCCCAGAACAGCCAAACTACTACTCGCATACCAAAGCTGTTGCGGAGAGCATTGTTTGGTCTGCCAATCGCAAAGTCGGCAGTATGTTGACAGTTGCCATTCGCCCAGCCTCGATTTATGAAGAGGCAGATACAACGCAGATACCCAATCTGGTGAAGAATGCCAGGGCTGGACGGGCGAATATTCAGATTGGGTCGGAAAACAACAAGTTTGACAACACTTACGTCAAAAACCTCACGCATGCCTAAACTCTTGCAGCAGAGGCACTTCTTAAAGCCGCAGGAATGGAACCTCTTCCCTACGATACGCGCGTTGAAGGTGAGACCTTCTTGGTGACCGACGATGACCCATACACCTTTCCGGCATACACACGTCTTATTGCCGAGTTTGCAGGGCACCCTGTTAGGGCCGAGGATATTCGCACCATACCACTTTGGCTCATGTTCTCGCTCGTGTATATGACTGAATGGTTGTACTGGATCTTTACTTTCAGGAAACAAATGGCTTTCTCGACTAGAGTGGTACGCATGCTGGCGCAGGAGCGAACATTCAAGATCGAAAAAATCAAAACTCGACTAGGCTATCGACCCCAATTCACCACGGCAGAAGGAACAAATCGTGCCGTGGACTGGTTGCTCGAGCATCAAAGAGCGGGGATGGCTGAAAAGAAGATTCAGTAAGGCAAAGAAGGTATCAAATCCACTTTAGTACATGTAAACTGTTGACTAGACCTAAAAAAACCACCTGCTAAGTCCCCTGTCACCCTAACGGTGATGTTGTTTGAATCTAGGAAATGAGACGGCCTTGCGGTCTGACAGAGGATATCACCTCGCTACCCAATACCTGCATCATATATTGCCTGTATATGTATTAGGCGCTAGGGCGACAAGATCTGGCTTCAATTAAAATATGTAGGTAAAATTGAGCTCATGTGACCGGGCAAATACACTACCTGGAAGTCTTCTTCACTTAGGATTTGGTTTGAATGTCGACGAGCCACCCCGAGATACGGCGTGGGATCTAATTCGCTGCTTCTATTAATAGTTGTATTTGACGATCATTATAGAGCCACACGCTGTTCCTTGCTTCATACTCCTCGCGGGATTTGTTGAGATCTTACATATGCGGTCCAAGTGTGTGCGGACTTCACAGCCTCAAATAGATTCGAATCACATACTCGATTAGGAAAGGCTTGTCTTTTCTCCTCCTTTAAGCCGGATAATTTCTCTCGAATGAATATTTATATGGCTCCTTCCCTTCTTTTTGAATTTATTCTCACCATCTTATCTCACTCCTACATCCGAAGCCCTCTTCACAGATCTCAAATAATTTCACACAAATTTTGCCAAACATTAGAAAAATCAATAACAATCATGCGCCTCTCATTTACGAAACCTATCCTCCTCTACCTGGTTGGAATTAGAGTAATTCCTCGCATAGACTTCCCTCACAAGCCTAAATAATGCTAATGGTATTTAGATCACGTATGCAGCAAATACAACCCTGAGCACCACCGCAAATGCCACTATGGTCCAACTCAGCCCTGACATGGACTTCCATTTTGAGATACTTCGAGATCTCTCTGCTGCAGTCTTTGGTGGCGGCGACATTTCAGAGGTCCTCACTGCGGCATATCAAATCGTCCCAGGAGACTTCGAAAGTTACTCCTCCGCATTCAATACGCTTGCAAACAATGTCTACTCTGCAGCCCAGAAAATTGACGCTCAAAAGCTACCGACATCTGCACGAGATGCTTTCTTTCGTGCTTCAACTTACTTTCGTTCCGCCGATTTCTTCCTTCACGGAAATTGGTCTGACCCTCGCATAATGTCCTTTTGGGCTCAACAAATCGATGCATTTGACTTAGCGATGGCATTGCTACCAGTACCCGGAAAGCGAGTATATATCAAGGCTGACGGATTCGAGATCGATGCCATTTATTTCAGAGCGACGGCATCCAGCAAGCCCAAACCTACAATCATAATCGGAGGTGGCTATGACGGTGGTCAAGAGGAAACTTATCACCAAATGGCTTTCTCTGCCTTGGAGCGCGGATGGAACGCCATCGTCTACGAAGGCCCCGGGCAAGCAAGTCCTCGTCGCTATCAAAATATTGGATTCATTCTCGAATGGGAGAAAGTAGTGACTCCAATTGTTGACTACTTGCACACCCTCGACGACGTCGATACCAGTGCCATCGCTTTGGTCGGTCTTTCATTTGGCGGACTTCTTGCTCCTCGAGCTTCTGTATTTGAACCTAGAATTAGGGCCACCCTTGCACTGGATGGTCTCTATGAATTCGGTCCGTTACTTTTGCAAGCTTTTCCGAGCCCGTTGATTACAATCTTCAACACGGGGAACCAGACAGCTTTTGACGACGAAGTCAATGCATATCGAGCAAGTCCTGTAGCAGGAACTCAGTTTCGATGGATCATCGATCAAGGAACTTGGGCTTTCAACACCATTTCGCCATTTGATTGGATGACCCAATTACAACGATACACTTTGGAGGGAATCACCGATCAAATTCCAGGGCCTATCTTCATTGCTGACTCGGCAACTGATACTTTCACGAAAGGTCAGGGCGCAGTTCTAGCAGCTAAACTCGGCAATCGCTCGACATATTATGAATTTGATGCCGCCAGTGGAGTTGGACATGCTGGAGTGGGAGGCTATGTAATGCAGAACCAAGTTGCTTATGATTGGTTTCAAGGAATTCTTGATGGATGTTGAAAGCGGATTGTTATAGAGTGCTTTGGGGGCTTATTGATAGTGGAATCTTCTGCGGTTTTCATTCCTCCTTTCCATTTCTTTTTAATTTCGAGGTCATGTTTTTATTTTATTATACGCTCTTTCTCAACAAGCGGGGACTTTATAAAAGCAACACATTTTAAGACCCGCAATTATCTAGCATTGCTCGCAACTCCTTTCTCCCTTCTTCCAAATAGCTTTCCAAATTTATATCCCATATCCAGTTTTGCCAACTTCCCAAAGTCTCCTTGATTTTCTCAATATCAGTTCCAAGCCCTGGCTTTCTCAATTGATACAAATATCCTGACTCGCGACTATGTTGCACCAGCCTTTGTGTTCGCGGAAGGCGTATCTTTTCGTATGAGGAAAATACGACAGGAATGTCATGAATAGATTTCACTCTCGAATCAGAAAGAAGCTCAGAGAGTATGAATGCATCCTCAACAGCCATTCCTGCTCCTGCCCCAGAATGTGATGTGCTTGCATGTGCCGCATCACCAAACAAAGTGACAGACCCGGAAGAGTATTTTGAAACCTGTGGCATATCAAAAATTGCCCATTTTTGAGGCTTGTCAATCATCTGTAAGAGAGTCTTGTTAGCATAATAATCATTACTTGTTGGAACAACGTACCTTGATGATCTTCTGAACGCAAGCACCCATACTAGCGAAGTCATTACTCAACTCTCCTTCCGAACTATCTACAACCCATCTCTCGTGCATCCAGGTTTTCTGATCACACTTGCGAAACGCGATCACATTCAGCAGTTTCCCGTCCTCGATTGGATATGTCACCACATTGCAATCTTGTCCCATATAAATCTGACTGTTAGCTGCTAGTTCTTCTCCCAGAACCCCAATAGCTATTTGCATCTCAATAATAACTCTGTATAAATAAGTTCCAGAAAACACTGCTTTGCTTGCGCAGTCCGAAAATCCCTGGCCAAAAAGGACTTCCCGAACTCTAGATCGAATGCCATCGCAACCTACAACAGCATCTGCGTCGTAGCTGGTGCCATCCTTAAACAGCAGGTTGAGGATCCCATCACTTCCAGTATCAATGTCCGAAAATGTCTTTCCGAACATTGCACATTCAGGTGGCAATAACTTGACAAGTTCCATCAGGAAACTGGCTCGCAGGACGTTCCCACCTGTCCCCTCGCCCATCTTCACTTGTGTTACCAAAGAAGGGATATCCTCCCATCCTTTTCGCACGTCGAACCATGTATTCTTTTTTTCTTCGAACATGTTTTCCGTCTTAAGCTTCATGAATGCGTCGTAAATCCGTGGGTCCAGTTTCTCCATCGCCCGAACCGAATTTGGACCGAATCCAAGGCCTGCGCTAGTCTCTGAGAAAGATGGTGCCGCTTCGAATATTTTAAACGGAATTCCTCTGTTTGAGAGGCCAATGGCTAGAAGAAGGCCAGCGAGACCGCCTCCGATGATGCTGATGTTGAAAGCCTTGGACGATTCTGAAGTCTGTGCCATGGCGAGGATGGTAAGTCTTTGAGTGACGGGGTATCAATTTGGCAAAAGAAGTAAGACAATATAGGAGCTGAAAGTATCAGCTTATGATGTCTTCGAAGTCTTTGGAATACATATGACGGAGCTAATACCCGTCATCAGGCACAGTATTACAATGCGTTTAAGTACACTCCATGCACCTGCAGTTTCCGGTTTTTGCAGGTGACGTGTACCAAGATACTATTAAATAGTGATGACATTGTTACGCTTAGATAGGTAACCCATTCGACGAAAAAGTGACCAAAAGAGTGACCCACAGCTAATTGGTCGAGGAGATCAGAGGCCTGCCTTCACGCTAATCTAAATTAGTAATTCTTTCGAGCTGGAAAAAGGGCGCTTAGTCCTTTATCCAAGTGGTATATCGTCTGTAGATCTTATGTATCAAATGTTGTCAGATTGAAGTATGGAGATGATGTAGACCGGAATTCTGGTGGTTGAGCTTGCTCCTTAACCTTGTTGACATTAGCTTGGTGCTTCAATCTTATCGCCTTGTTTGTAGATGGTTAGGTATATATTGTCTCCGTTTCTCCTCTTCCCTTCCAGAAGTCTCTTTCTACAGCATTGGCCGTTCAAATATATTACCTGCTGGCCTCTTGTTTTCCAAAACTCGTTCAGCTGCCTCACCATCTCACGTTCAAACGGAGTGAGGAGACAATCCGACCACAAATTTCTCGCAGAACAATCCGCATTACTCGATACGATGGGTCTCTTTAAGGATTCGAGCAAGAACCATACGTGTCCTACGCAATCTTTAGCAGAAAGTGGGCATAATAAGCACACACATGAGCTGTAAAATCCGCTGACTTGTGGAATTTAGATGCCCTCGAGCCTTTTATTGGAGATATTTCTTTCTATCACTTCAATACAATTGTCTCGGGAAGTTGTGCAGCATTTGCCAGCTTGGTTATTGTCACCTTTATGTGGATCCATGCTACACATCTCAGCAAGCCGAATGAGCAAATCAAGTGTGTCTCAGAACCCTATTTTACCTGGACTCAGTACTAATTCTGTGCCGCAAAGGATCATGAAGATTGCATGTCTTATACCTTTTTATTCTCTATTCTCATTCATTTCGATTTGTTATCCCAAATCAGAAGTGTTCATCGCACCTTGGATTGATCTTGTTCAGTCTCTTGCTCTTGGATCCTTCTTTCTTCTAATGTGTGAGTTTGTTTCGGAGAGTCGTGCACAACGAGACGTCTTTTTCGCGGCGCTGGTAGTCCCTGATAAGAAGTCGGGCGAGAATACTGGAGGACTTGTCTGGTACAGAGTACGTTTACCTTTGTGCCTTGCTCAGAGTCTCTTGTTAACATGAATCTAAGCGAAAATGGATTATGATCTTTCAATATCCGGTTGTGGCCCTCCTCGCTTCCCTTGCCACGGACATCACCCAAGCAGCTGGCATTTATTGTCAATATGTTAGCAAGCCATACTTCGCCAAAATTTGGGTAAGCTTGAATGTTCGTTGTAAACAGCAGAATCAGGCTGAATTTTTTTAGATCAACCTTGCCAAAGAGGTATCTCTGGTCATGGCTGTTCTGTCCGTTGTCAAATTCTACTTCATGCTCAAAACACACCTTGCAAGCCACCAACCGCTTGCTAAACTCATGGCATTTAAGCTTGTTGTAATGTTTACTTTTCTTGAAGAAGTAAGTTTGAGCTCTTTAATAACGCTTATTTGCTAATTATACAAACAGGTCGTCTTCTGGATACTTACGGATGCTAAGCTTCTGAATCCGACTTCCACGCTCACATATGCGGATATGAACATCGGTATCCCAAACATGATCATCTGCGTCGTCATGGTCCCTCTTTCGTTCTTCTTCTGCTACGCTTATTCTTGGCAACCATATTTGATTTCGCCAATCGTTGCAACAGAGTCGCGAACTGGCTCGCTGCCTCCGACGTACTATGGCGGATTTTTGGGCTTGAAAGCTTGGTTCCAGGCTTTGAATCCCACCGAGACAGTGAAGGCAATCTTTTTTGCTTTCCAGATGGCAGCAGAAGATAGAAAAGGTGGCAATAGGACCTCAGAAAGCTCTGCGGGGTACAATTTGCTTGCATATCAGGACAGGAGGCAGAGATACTAAGATTGGAGCACATGGAGCTTCGATATTAGTTTGGTGATAAGTGAGCGAGCGGTAGAATAGTCGCAGCTTGGGTTACTTAATGCCCTATTAGAGACTGCTTTTTTTTTGCAAATGTATTCCAGCTTCTATCGCATATGTTCAGGTTTCCTTATTACCTTGGCAAACGAATATCCCGTTTCTTTTCGTTAATGAATAATAGTTTCTTCGTTTTGAGGTTGAAGAAACGACAAAATATTGTTGCAGTGGGCTGAAAGTAACGTTGTGTAATGATTTCCTCGCTGGGTTGACTTGACCGTTGATCCCTTTCCGTCAGGCTTTATTCGTCGATTTAGCGAGAATAAGGAAGGGCAACATTATCAGATGTTATTTGTAGCGATCAGCTGATGTTAGAGGAGATTGAATACTATAAGCTTTAAAGGTGCCCGGAGTCAAGAATCTTGTTATGCCGTCATCAGCTGAAAGATCAGCGGCAGCGCTGACTGCATAAACGGGCTAGCCCAAAGAGGGAACCCATTCGAGATGTAGTATTTCGATCTCACGATAGCAACATCTCCCTCAAATCTCCATAAAACACTTGTTCGCAACTACCGTAGGAGCAGCACTAACCGGATTGAATACGTTTTGTAGAAGGACGACATCGCTTTAGGCATACCCACTTCAACTAATATGCCTAACATTGGAGTGCCCAGCAAAGCCTGCCATCTGTGCAGGAAGAGGCGTGTCAAGGTTGGTACAACAGAGACAATGGGGGAAGATTAAGGCATGTGCTAAGAACCTACAGTGCGACTTCACCCAGCCAGGATGTCTCAGATGTGCGAAGTTAGACGTTGCCTGTCCGGGGTACCGGGACGAACAGGATCTCTTGTTCCGTAACCAGAATGAGATATCTTACGGCCAGAAGAAGAAATCTCGGGCACCTTCAAAACGCAAAAACCCTACAAATCGAAGTTCACCTTCATCGACAAGTTATTTTGGAGCATCAGAGCTGAGCGATGATTCAACGAAACTTCTTTCCACAAGCAAGCCAATTGACACTTCAGCTGCTCTTTATACGACCAATTCTCTTCCGATTCAAATCTCGGACGATTGGAAGTTGTACAGTGTATCAATTGTTCTCCATCAATTTTCCGCCCCAATTTGCGACAGTGGTAATAGCCGGTACTTTGGTTACCTTGATTTCCTTCCAGATCTCTACAGTGAGAGCGCAAACTCATCATGTCTGTCCTTGGCTACGAACGCAGTCGCCAAGACCTATATATCTAACACACGCAACATTATGCTAAGTGGAAACGATCAATTACGCACCTACAGCCAGGCACTAAAGGCACTACAGCGGACGCTCGATGATAATTCAGAGAGGTCAAAAGACAGCACGATAATATGTGTTTGGCTTCTCTCAATGTTTGAGGTAAATAACGAGTGCATGTTGCCCGTCCTTCGACTAATCAGAACTTGCAGATCCTGCAACACTTTCCAAGTGAGCTTTCGAGCACGAAATCTGCTCCTGAAGCATGGCATAAACATTCAGATGGATTAGTATCACTTCTGCGTATAAGAGGCTCAGGCCAATTCACAACCACAAGAGGTCGTAATATCTTTTGGATGATATATACCCTCATTGTAGGTCTGCCTTCAAAAACTAATGTTTGTTCTAACACGAATAGCAAACTCGATGCTTGGTAGCTAATGTTGAGTGTCCATCCGATTCTCTCGAATGGTTCAATATCCTTCGAGCTGGTCTTTCTGATCACGACCGGCTTGCCTTTGTGGTTTGCAATTACAACTACAAAATCTCCGTCCTTTGTTTAAGGATCCGATATTTTATGCAGCACATGCCAAAGAAAGATGAGAGTGACAACGATCAGTTCACGACCCTCCTCTTCAGCTTTGTCACACTGGAAAGCGATATTCAAACCTCTGAGTCACTGAGCACACCCACGGAAACGGATTTAATATCTGCTTATTTCAGCAACCTGCTTCGTGCTGCAATGATCAAACTTCAGCATTTTATACTCATGCTGATGGACCACATGAATTGTTACACACATATCACTTCCATTGAATCGAGTCAACTGCATCAAAACTGCATCAAAACCATACACTTTCTCAGCAGGAAAATCCTCGACAGCGTCCCACTTCTTTTGCCGGCCACAAACACAAATCCGAATACCAATGTTGGATGTTGGGCAGATGCGATGCGATTGATATGGCCTCTCTCTGCAGTCTCTTGGGTGACTTATGGTTTACAGAAGCATAGAGAGGAAGCAAGATCGTCCCTGCAGAAAATTGGTTGGCAGATGGGAATACGACTTGCCTTGAGGAGTGAACCACCTGGAAGGATATATCGCTTTTAATATTTCAAAAGTCGAGATTCATATGAAAAGGCCGAAGATACAGTGATGCGAAGGCCAATCTTACATCCAGATTTGGCTATGTCGAGAGTTGTGTTAGTTTTTTAGTGCGTCAAGGTATTGACGACTTGTTAATAGTCAAAGAAGCACTCTATGTCTAGAATTCTAATATTAAATTTAAGAAGTATAAATTGCATTAGCACTGCTACACAGTCATAA
>BLYF01000045.1:31396-94138 GCA_014905255.1 Herpotrichia juniperi | reverse complement strand
GTACGGCTCCCACTCTCCTTCAATACACTCGGTTTCTACCATGGTTGACTATCCTCGCTCAACGTGACAATTGGGGGCTTGGAAGAGACGCGAATAGGACTTCTTAACAGGAAAGATAGAAAGGCAATAGGACATCCCGAACCTTTCTGCTGAGAACTAGACTCCCCAAGAGTGAAATTCCAATAAAAAATTCTCAGGCAGATAGCCAAAGACTAGGCACTCTGGACTAGAAGTTCAGAGCATGGGAGCACGATCCTAGGTAGGTATACTAATATTTGTGAACCTGAGGGATGAAAACGGAAAGCTTTCCCTACTACAATCTGAATCTCCCGCTACACACGATTTCAGTTTTCAACTAGACAGGTGGCATTTGATCCCAATCGTGTCTCCTACTCCCCATTTATAATCCACTTGAAAAAATCATACACTAGCCTATCCGCCACGCTCTTATCTTCCTCCCTCTGCCTTCAATACTCCGCCCGCCCGGCCAACTGTATCTCTGTGTCTTTGAATTTCTTGTCGCCTTTATCTATTGCTTCTATCTCTTTGCGCTCTTTCGCCATCCCGCGGGTGTACGCGCAGGCTGCCATGTTTAGTTCCTTATTGCAGCTACATTGGCCGTGATTTGGAACGTCTGTTTTGCACTGGCGACCGCGTTAGTGGAGGCTGTAATGTACTTATCGCGAGTTGCGAGTTTGAAGCTGATGGAATTGAAGCTCAACGTTATGGCGCGAAACTCTCCTGCACACCCGCCTCGCAGAAGTAGATAGGGGGCCGTCTTAACCGTGAGCGAGAGTGGAATGCTGTAAAACCTCTTCTCGATCGCGTCGGCGCTTCTTCGCATTGAGTGTCCCAACTACGTCTGCCATTGGTGTCGGTGTTTTTAGGCGGTTCCCGTACAGATGTAGAAGACTGGGGCGAAGCAGCAAGGCAATGCTGGCTGTATCGGAGTGATGATTACTTAACGGGGGGCAGCACAACATGTCAACTTCGACCTGCCTGCCGTAGAAAATGTCGTTATTGTCCGAGAGGTTAATAGAGCGGTCGCCTCGAACGCGCGATATAAACGAGAGCGATTTGAAGCGGATCTGCGAAGCTGTAGAGTTGATTTCAGCGAATATTTAGTATTGTGGGTGGAGGCGGTACCAATGTCTGCTCATTGTTTGCTTCCCAATGCTGCCCCTCCTCCTCTGTGACCGCTACGCTCTCGGCATACTCATCTTGAACTGCGGCCTGCAAATCCGCTGCTTCTTCTTGTCTCGTAGAATCGTGGCTTCTGTATTCCCGGGCCTCAAGGTTTTTCTACACAGGCCCAAAGTCCCTCGTGTGTAGTACTCTCATGCCCCTCTCCTCAGTGTTCTCTGGTCTCTTCCCAGTCTTCCTCTCCTGCCTGAGTACTTTCCTGCTGATCTGCACAAGTCCTTCCAGATTTTAGTTCTCTGCAAGTAGAGTAGATCTATTCCTGCGCCATAGAGTAGCTGTATGCGGGGGTTTGAGAGTAAAGTGATGGGCGGGTCACACTCTCGACTGTGACGGATGAGCTCAACAGCGCGAGATTGCGGTCTTTGATGGAGTGGGCACCGGCTTGGTTGCGATTGCGTTGTGTTTTGGAGCTCATGGGCAGGGGATGCGGGCCCTGAAACCGTTGCGCGCGTTCGGGCCATCGCTGGGGGCGTATGCGCTCGTTGTGAACGACCAAGCGTCCACTGAATTCGGGGGAAGGGCGTCGAGGCTTGTTATGAATTACAGACGTGATATATTACGGGTACGTCCCACGCTGCCCAATCTTTTTCGCGATTCGAGGCGCAGTGTGGCTGGTTTTGGTTAGGACACCACCTTCAGACAAGATGCGATATACCTCAAACATTCGAAATCTTATCTTGCCTTCTTGGAATTCTGGCATTAACGATTTTGGCTTGTTTTACCACTAGTCTCAAGGGGGTCACGACGTTAACTGAACACCACTGCACTAGGGCACCAACATCGCGGGGAGTTGTCGCCTAACTAAAATCCTAGAGACCTATTCCTAAGTCCTTGAGAAGCTTGGTGTGGAGATATTGGCTTGATCTATCCACAATCTCGCAGTGGTGTCCTGGCCTTGGTTGAACGTGCAGACAGCGCACAAGAACCTTGCTATTGATTAGACTCACTATGTGCAAACACCCCAACAACGTTGCATTTTTTTCTTAATCTTTTACCAAGGCTCCCTTAACTAACTATTCAGGCTCTATCTCTTCCACTTCGTCAAAAACAGGTCCCCACGCAAACTATCCGGGAGCATGAATCCGTAGATGTTCTTAACGAGACGCCCATCACCATGGGCGTAGCGGGACTTGCGCACGAGGACTCCGGCGAACTAGAACGCTCACCTCATCCGGATGGCGTCGGCCAACCAGTACGCTTACTTGTTCTCAAACCACAACGCTCAGCTTCTCCAGATAGAACGATGCAACGAGTTTGGCCAATTACAGAAGTGCAGGGACGAAGCGTGGCCGGTCTGCAGCGGCGGCAACCCATTTCCAAGAACTTCAGACCGCCGCTATAGCTATAGCTGAGCACCAGAAGGAAGCCAACATCTAAGCCTGCGTGCTTCACGCCAAAAACGAATGTTAGGCTCATCAGCTGGCTAAACTGCAATCAGAATTGGAAAACTCCCAACGGCAACTTGTGTAAGCGAACAAGGATCATAGTTAATACTCTCGCCCCTGACAATTTTTACGAACTACTGTTGAGCGTCTGACGACTGAGCTGAACTACTTGCGTGGGGAGCACCAGACTTTTTAACACGAGTATAATCGAAGAGGTATGAAGCGCAGCAAATATACAGCAGTAGCTTTGCAATCCCAGCAACTTTATCAAGCAGCTGTAGAAGCCTATCAAACAGATGTTGCCGCTCAAGTCAGTATTATCCTTATGAAGCCCAGCGTCGAGATTTCGAGGCTTCAATGTTAAAACTTGGACTTGCAATACAAACCTTTCCTCTCTCAGGTTGTACGCTGCTCTTAATGAGCAAATTCCTTAGCCCCCTCCCATCATTGAAATCTTCATCATCCTCAGTCATACACTCCTCGTCGCTCCCTAACCCTCCAGAGTTCATATCATGCAATCTTTGCTCTTCCTGCGGGCCACGCAAAATGTCTGCAAGCAGCTTGTGCGGAATCAAGATGCGCGTGTCCTCGGGCGATTCAGATTCAATGGGGCAGAAGTCCGAAAGGCAGAGGGCCATGACTTCTACCGGTTCTCCCTCTTCTGATGCATCGGCATGCAATTTCGTTATCACTTGTGCTTCGCTGGGTAGGAGTCTAGTCCTCGAGATCAGCGCCAACCACTGTCTTGCCGCCGGCTTTGATGTAGTCGCACGCCATCTCGCGAACGGGCGGTTTATATGAGTAAGCTGCCTTGATGACAACCATACGATTGGGCATGCCTCGAAAGCCAAAGCCAGCGTCGGGGCTGCGCTTACTTCCCACGCCCGCCATTTTCAAATCCGATGTTGACTGTGGCTTCGTGCTTGCTGCCAGTCGCACTCTCTCGTCGTTTCCATCACTCGGCAGCCACATCAACCCTCTTGATCTCGTCCTTTGATCGTCTCGCAGAGATAGTACGCAAAGTTGTCGTGAACGGGCGAGGGCATCCGGAGGAAGAAAGTGCCGTAGCGAGTCTGGCGAGTTCCCACGGGCGCCGTCCAGTGGTAGCGTGCCTTTTTGATGAACCAGGCAGAGAGCACTGGGTCGGCTGCAATCGCATAGCGCAGCGACTCGTATTGCGCGCTGGTAGGCGCACCGAGACGCCGTTCTTCTCTACCCTTAGAGCCGGCGGTTCTGCGATAATGCTTGCAGGCGCAGGTACAGTGCGAATGTGTGTACGTCGAGATGGCGCGTCGCAAGCAGTGCAGTCGTTGATGATGTTCGCGAGTTAATCGATGGAGGAGTTGTGAGGAGAGGCACCACTCGGTGGCTTGTTTGGGCATTGAGCGGCGGACTTTCTGGAGGCGTGTGGACAGCGAGATGGGTAGCCATAGCATTCGGATGCGAGTGTTATACAGAAGCGCATAGTTGAGTGTTGAGTGTTGAGTGGCACGTATTGCGTGTTGCGTGTTGCGCGTTGCGCGAGAAAGGTTTCGGCAGCTCTTTCCGAAATTCTCGGAACTGTTATGAGCCTGATTGGAGCATGCCATGTTATCGCTTGTGCCCTCAAAAAAAATCGAATAATACTGAAACTCTAAGCTAGAAGATCAGGAAGCGTTTACATCTGCTCTGTAAGGATTTCTCAGATAAACCCGAGTTGCGAGGGATAAAGTCATAGAAGCTGCTCTCATACCTCTTTTCATTGATAAATATAGACACTATATTCCCGAGCTCAAACAACAATTTTCAAGGTACAGCACGAAGCTAAATCTGCTATGTCAACAGATAGTCTCATGGAAAACGCTAAAGCAAGAGATCTAAGGCTTGCTTCAAGAACTGCCTAAGAAGATTAACGGGTAGTATAAGTCGTACATTAATAGAACACGATCTTCTCATGAAGGACGCTTTCTCTTGGATACACTTTGCTCGCTGTCCATTAACTGTAACATTCTTAGCTTAAGTGACGGCTTAATTGTCTATAAAACGGAATCAAAGCATGTGCGACTTTTCCGCAAAACTTTAGAGGAGCATTTAAGGAAACGGCGTTTCAAAGTCTTACCAGATACTCATCTCTCAATTTCGCGCTGTGGAAGGGAAACTAGCTAACTCATGTGCACGCTCAGACACCGTACCCCATCTTCCCACATTCGATCAATTTCCCCAATCTTTCAAGTTAATCTACGTGCGCAGTCAATTAGCCTGCAGCTGTACGAAATTCGGGGCCTTTTTACACAGCATCGAAGGATTTAATGGGGCTGAACTGTCGACCTGGCGATCAAACAGGAACACCGCCCTAAAGGAATTTGATGGGGCCAAACTGCCACTTTCCCCCCCTGGCTTGGGTTTGTAGCACGACCAAAGCACAGGTAGAAAAAGGTGAGCAAGGACAAAAAACAGGTCTATCTTACTATTTAGACTCTCTCCTTTATCCTAATTCCGAAAGAGCCTCGCACAAGACTAAAATAGGTAATTACCTCTCTCGTATCCCCCTCTGCCGCATTTATGCTCATCGTTGGCACGACAAGCCCGAGCGAGGGGGAACTGGACGCAAGTATATAAAAATGATCTTGTTTCCTTCTCATTACCTCCAGCATCTCGCTAAGTCCTTCTTCGTTGCAACTTGACAGTATCCAACTATCTTTCGCACCTTGTAAATTACCATCTACACAATTTTTAAAATGCTTTCTCAATATCTGGCTCTTGCAGCTATCACAGTTTCATCCGTGTGCGCCCTGCCGAACTTGACCAAGCGCGATGAGGCAGTTTGGGACCCCAAAGGGAACATCAAGCTCACTTGTAAGCTTCAACCTTCTATTCGAAATTATCGATCAGCTAACAGAAAACCCAGTCTCCAAGGATACAGTAAAGCTTGGAGATGTTAAAATTGACGACATGTTTGCCAAGCTGTACGACGTCTGCCACGAATCAGGGCAATGCGAAACCAACGAAATAACACTAGACGGCTGGTGGCAGGCGTCGGGCCTTAACGGTGAAATGGGGCCTATCACGGTGACAATGGGCCCCAGTGGCGCATACCCAACCTGGATCCGCAACGGCCTCGTGGATACTCTCAAGGCCGCTGTTGTGGCAGGAGCAAAGTGCGGCGACTCTCACAATACCCAAGGCTGCGGTGGCGAGAAAGGCTGTTCACGTAAGTCAACTGATGTGCGTTGAGGCAGCTCAAAAGCATTGCGCTAACTCTTCATTCAGCGGTTAAGACAGTTGCCTACCAGTGCGAAGTGCCAGCATTCTGGGGCATCAACTTCCAGGACCCTAGCGCCGCAAACTCTGCTCCGCCTAACATTGGTGTGGATGTATCCATGGAACTCGTTGGAAGCGACGCTTGCGCTGATATGATGACGGGCCTTGGCGCGGTTGCGGGTAAGTTCTCAACTGGCTCTCAGCAGTGACGCATGCTAATACATCATTCTAGGAGCTGTTAATGGAGCTGCTGGTGGAATATTCTCTCTTCTTAGTCTTGCCTGCTCTTAGGTTGTTTAATTTTGGTTGTGTTCCCTTAAGTCTTTACTATTGTCATCAACATGCTTAGATGCTTGTGTATATAACTGTTTTACTTTCTACCTTTGTATATAATATGAAAAACCTTCTAAGTTAATCTTTGCTCAAAACACCTTGCTAAAGTGAAAGGAAAGCTGGGCAATCTGTTGACAACTACTAACTAGCTTGCTGCTTTTGTTGCTTACTCACGCAACATAGAACCTTCCCTGCAAGCTATTTGACATGCATGTTACAGAAACTACTCACAATAACTATTAGTAACCTAAGAGCAGCAATGAATATTTAGTAAGGCAGGGTCTAAAGGAAGCCCTAAACTACGACGCGGGGCACAGTAAGTTAGCGAAAGTAAGGTAACTAAGGATCAGACTAATTAGATCTTAGCAAAACCTAAGAATCCTAGCAGCCTAAGCAAAGAAGATTAGAGCAATTAAGAATTAGCAGGGGCTAATTATCCCAATTACCCCAGTTAAGGCTATAGGGAAAGAGGTATATGATTAAAAAAGATCTTTTGTAAGGCCTCGTGCTGTGCATAAGCAGCAGGCATATTGTAATGTATTGTACATATGCCATTCAACATTGGGAATGCGTATGTGGAAAACATTTCCACCTTTTTAGTTATAATAGTGTAGTAATGTTAAGCTGCTTCCTTGCATTAAGCAGATATATTATGAAGTTAACGTTATAAGACTACCTTGTAATTACTTGTAACTACAATCTAAATTTTATCGAGATTTCACAAGCTTTGAGAGTTACAAATCAACGAATTAAGGTGGCATAGGCCTGGTTTATGGACTAGTACGGATGCTATTCTAATGACTGACTTTCTCACAATAACCCTGTTTTTAAGCAAATAGGCTGACGAACAAGAACTAACCACCACCAAATTACATGACTCTGTAGGCTAAGCTTTACTCGTTACAATAATTATAGTAGCTTCTAGTCACACCCTAGCACTCAGCTCTTATATTCTTTGCCTTTTACTCATCCCTAGAGCTCCGTAGTTCTAGATAAGAAATGCAGCGATACCTATTGCGACAGAAACAGCTAAAACTGCGCCAGGGAACAGTCCACTACCAGTCCCAGTTGCAATTGCTGGCCCGCTTGACATCGTGATGGTGGCATTGGCTAGAGGGGTTGCGAAGGCAGCAACAGTTTTAAGCAACTCTGGTGTCGTTGTATATGCCATAAGATCCGTTGCAAAAGCGACGCTTGAGAAAGGTAGGCTCGTTACTGAGGACGCGTTGGGAAATGCGAGTCGTTCAGATGCAGGCACAGAGGGTTCGAAAAAGGCTCGATCAAAGTCTCCTGGACTCAATACACTGAGAAGAGAATAGGTTAGCATATACAGTCCATGATGATTGCAATCAACTAACCTATCAATTACATGGGCGATACCATTGTACAAAATGGTGTTGGGAAATGTGATTCTTGCGTTGTTCACCCAAGCAGAACCGTCCGGCAAGACAGTGAAAGTCAGGTTAGTGCCTTGAAGTGATGGAACTGTAACATTGCCTAAGGATGGCGAGAAGATGACATTGTTGGGGACAATGTGGTAGCGAAGGACCTCCTGGAGCGTCTTCATATCCGCCGACTCAAGCACGGAGCCAATCGACTCGAAGGCCGCATCAGTGGGCACAAAGATGGTGTAGTCAGAGATATTGAGGCCTTGAACGTCAGCTCCAGTCTCGCCTAGCTCGAACCCTAGATTAGCAGCCTGCAGCGCCGCATTCATGGCGAGGTAGCCCGCTCGGAATGTGAAGAGCTGGAGCGGAGCCCCAAATGAAAGTACCGTGTCGACCATGTGGATCGTAATACCTTCACCGAGGGTAATGTCCTAATTACTAAATTAGTGTTTCGTAGAATACTTATGTAGATGAAGAGAATACGGACAGCTTTGGTAACGGTAGAGATGGTCTGCTCTCCTGATAGAATGCACACATCGTCTCCGTTCCTCACGAGTCCATTGTACGCGCCGCCAGTAAAGTTGGAGAAAGGTTGTCGATAATTAATGTATGAATCGTTGAGCAAAGTCTGGGCAAACGTGGGAATATTGGTGATGACATTTGATGGGTAAACTCCTTTGAAGACATGATTCGCAAGGAGAGCTCCAATCGCGATAGTATCGTTGCGAAGTTCGATGGCCTCACCTTCCGGGGTGTCTCGTGGCACCTCTGCAAAGGCTTGATTTGTTGGCGCAATGATGGTGATGTTGGAAGCTGAGGAGAGAGTGTCTGCAAGGCCATCCACGAGACCGACAAGCTCAAGCAGCGTGCTGAGGTCATCTTGGGAGGCAAGAAGTGCAGCAAGATCACCCTGGGCTAGGCAGGAGCCAGCCATTAACACATAAGACCAAAGTGATGGACGCATGATAAAGGGATTCAGAAATGCAGCGGCGAGTGCTAAGATAGATGTTTCTCAGGGAAGAAAGAATGAAGTGTGTGATGTGATACTGTAGAGTTGTTCTCTCAAAAGTCGATGAGCTCGCGACATGCTCTTTATACATCGACTTGGATCAAGGCCGCGCAAGATAGCTCCAGTCTCTCACGGATCAAGGATCGCATGCTGACAATCATGACGGCCAGCCAAGATGCAGTCGTCGTATTTGGAGTTCCACGATGTAGGAAAAACCACCTTCCTTCCAGATTCTGTTGTTCTAAGCATCATTAAGTCTCACGACCCATGATACCCAAACTGCACAGCCCTTGCCCAGACATGCGGACACCAATCGCCAAAGGCATCTTCAGGAGCGGAGACGGCCAAAATTTACCGACTCCACTCTCATGCGGAGAAGCGAGGTGGACACCAATCCTCCAAGAGTGGAGACGGCCAAAATTTACCGAATCCATTCTTACAGTATACAGGGAAGCAATTTCGCTTAAATTTCCCCAGCATTCAGACCACGCTAGTACAGTCTCCCTTGTATGGATCGTTAGTGCCAACAAAACACGCGGTTGACAAAAAGGCCGCACTCCCAAAACGTCCAATCCTACCAAAATACGCCAAGAAATGGACAATCAGTAAATATGCTCTCTACGCAACGCAGTATTCGGCTATAATAGCGCAACAAAATTAGATGCCAGAGATCGTGGTTTTGAAGCTCGTTGGGAGTTGTCGTTGGAACTGTGGTTTGGTTAAGCTGTCAACCATACTTGAGATAAAAATTCCGCATATGCAACTGCACATGTAGTTGCCTAGAATGTTTATATCTACAAATCTAGCTATTTAATGTGCTCCTTCTTTTATTAACTTTCATTAACATGGCCATCAACTTCATCCGCGTGAGCCCCACAGGCTCCATTCTCAGCACACGACCCCTCACATACGATAGAGAACTTAGAGATAACCACTTAGAGGCTTAAACCTACGATGATGTCGATCTTCGGCACTGGCACGTCTTGAACGCTGTCTATCGTCGATTGTTGTATCGTGTAGGAGATCCACACGCGTAGTTACCTTCTTCCGCGAGACTTACTCTGTTAAGATATACTATAGCATGCCACAGCTCCAGCTACAAATTCTACAAATTCTACTAATTTGGCCCGCAGATTCAACTCTTAGATGCGACAAAAATCAAGGAATCACCGTGATAATATATAAAGACCCCATCTGCCCACTCCTTAACATATTCAATCTATGACCATAAAATATACGCTATGATGCCTCCCTTGACATAAAGATTAGTTTCTAATTAGCATCTACATGCTAAAGATTGAGACCTTTCTCTAAGATAAATAAAATTACCTTGAGAAAATCCCGCTTCTAGCTTTCATTCTTAATCCAGGCACAATGCTACTTACAATAGCGCTGAATATTCTAGTGCTTACGTGTTGCTATGACATTAATTTTAATAAGCTGTGTCTTTTTTAAGTACTAATTAGGCCGCTTAGACAGGGCATTGTTACTAGTAGAACTAGCAATAGCATTTGCTTGTTACTTGTAAGCCTTCTAATTCTGTTTCCTAGTATCTAGCTATGTACCCCCAATAAAAATATCCCTCAAATTCAAGAGGGAAGTACCGACTTTTAGTTCCACAAGTAGTTCGCTAAGGTAGACTGCACGTAGTTCACCAGGCAAGACTAGCTGAAAATAAGCTAGGGATTAACCCCAATAGTCCCTAGTAGATCCCTTTAAGGGATTTTCGAAATTACTTTTGAAATTGTATTCGTAGGCAAGAGGAAATCCTAGGAAATTGCAGTCTGCATTGGGGATGTGGAGGATGTTAAAGTAACGGAGGATTGTGTAGGTTCTTAGGACTAGAACTAGAAAGCGACTGTTTTGTGAGAAGCTTAATAGCCCAGATTCCTGCAGCTAGCAACCTATTATTGAGGACAGAATTGAATAGCGCATAGTTTTCTCTAAACTATGACTAATCCTTAGCTGCACCATAACATGTCTACGCCAGTAAACTATTATAAAGATATTGTATAACTTAGAAAACAATCGGACAAGTTAGCTCTATAACACGCTGTGCATTGGCTTTGAAATATTAGCTAAAGGCTCAGGTCTAGAATTGTACCAAGCTAGAGACTGCATAGCTAAAGGCCTTATAACATTTGACTAATCCTTGAAGCAGCTGTGAAATGAAGATAATTATTTTATTTTAGCCTTGCATATCACATATTTCGAATGTAATAAGTGAAGCCAAATTTAAACAAATGAGTGCTAAACCTAAAATCTGCGAAAGGATATTTGTAAAATATCTCGCCAAGCTCGATACATATCATATGATTGATAGTAAATTACACGTCACTAGGTCCCCTTGTCTCCTACTAATTAGCAAGATTCGTCTCATACCGTCGAAGAATAGTAGCGTAGTTGTTGTACCATTCCTCAAGCCACCCTGTTGCGTCAAACATGCGAGTCGTATAGCAACTCAATGTAGGATCAAGAGACTTAATAAACGCCGTCAAACTCCGCAGCTTCAGACCGCACTGCTCAATGCGGAAACTGTCCTTAATTAGACATTGTCCGTAGGTGTTTGCTGGGTCGGTAGCCGCTACTAAGACAGTGACTAGCACAAAAAGAGAGTAAACTACGGTTGGGGCAAAGCAAAACGTAGGAAGGCTAAGGACCAGAGCAGGGTCCATCTCTGCGGCGGTGTCAATGACGGCGTGGCAGTTTTGGACGATGGCTCCGAGCGCCGCTTTGAGAGGAGAGATGATATTGGCTGGTTTTGGGAAGTCTTTGACAGTGATTCGTCCCGGGATGAACGGTGCCGCAAATGATGCCTTATTTGTAGGGGTATGTAGCACAAGTTCGTAAATATGGATCATGGCTACATGCCGCCACACTTTGAGCGTCGGTAACAATGCAAGGCTAGGTGGAATCTGAGCTGCCCATGCGTCGACCTTGTTCTTCAGAGTCTCAATTGTAGCATGGGTATTGTAATCATTGCCGTCCAAAAACGTAGCTAATTGGCAAAGACACAGGTGGTTGGAAATCTCTTGAATCAACTGGGTGATGCGGACAATCTGACAAAGCAGGATGTCGGATGGTTCCCCTCTGCTTTCTAGGTGTAAGAGGCACTCCTGATGATGAGCATTCCACGGGACTGTATTAGGCCGACGCATACTGATGGACGATGTCGAGAGTGCCACGAAACAGGCAAGCCAAGTACGCCGTGCCTCGAGTGATGTTGCATCCTCGTGCCGGCAAAAATACGCCACCGGAGAGGGCTGCAGCGAATATCCGGCAATCCCGAGGTCAACGGCCATGTCAGCAGCTAGTTGGACGATCTGATAGCAACTTCCCTGCTGTCCTCTCAGCGTGGTCTTGTTCCAGAAAGAGGCTACGAGCAGCGCCTGCACGAGTTCAAGGGATCTCTGTCCCCTGCCAATTACCTCGTTGCCAAGGATATGCATTGTTTCTCGCACGAGCTCATCGTGCACGTCTAATTCAGTGCCTTGCGTCTCCTGTGTGACAGAATATACTAGCACGGAGAGTAGTAAGATGGGAGATTTTGCGCGAATACGGTCCAGTTTCATGGGCAGGCGAATCACTGGCCAAGCAGCTCCCGCCTGGTGCGCAAAGAGGTGGAGTAGATCTTGTTGTTTCCACAGCGAGATGCGGGCGTCCAAGAACGATAGTACGGCATGATTGTGGTTCTCCGATAGGCTACTAGGCGACTGGCTCGGCGTCGTGCTGCTGTCCTGGGCTCGCAGCGCGTTCCTGAGTTCCTGGACCTGAGCTTCGAGCTCATTGATGCGGTCGCGTTGAAGACGTGGTGCTGCCGGCGCACACTCCACGTTGTTGCGGCTGCACCGCTCGCACGCCCTTCCAGGGGACGTGCTTATATCGCACTTGATCTTGAGGCGATGGCACTCTTCACAAGCACGATACCGTGTTCTCATATTGCTGTTTTTATCCTGAGTAGACAGAGGTATTGTGGATCGGTTTATCAGCTTTTGTGACGGCTCGGGGTACTACCGCCAAGTCTTGGCGAATAATGATGACCTCATGACTTTATCATGTATATACAACCACTAGATTATCTCGTAAATGTAGCAACCACATTAAATATGCTTTTCATGTATGCTTGCTTAGTTAACTAGTAGACTGGCGCGACAGGAGAGCAGGCAGGCACGCGCTGGTCAAAATTAGCGGGACTCACACATCTCATCATTTTTAACCTAGCATAACAGTACGTATCAAAACTCTATACACATTATGAATGCATGGGAAAATAGAGAGTTGCACACTATATATTGTTTGTATACAGTAATTCTAGAAATGTACAAGCGATATTGCGTTATATGCTGTTATTCTGCAAGATGTGTTGTTGTTCCTAGTCATTGTGAAGGATTTGGGTGAGTTCTGAGTCCCACTAATTTTGGCCAGCGCGTGGCAGGTGGTGGTGGAAAGTATGGTTATAGATTGATAAGATAGTGCACAGGGGAACAGAAGGCTCCTAGGGTAGTGACTAAAACGCAATAACAGAGGGGAGATGTCACTGCTAGGCTAGGCTAGAAAGGGTGGTGAAAGAAAGGGAACTCGCTCAGAGGCGGGCTAAGCTCGAAGTGAAAGTCATGGCAGAAGACTCACGTGACCATTGATAGTAATAGAGGATAGAGAAGTAGGCAAAAGTATAGGCTAATTTTAGTAATAAAATTAATACAGATAGTAAGTTAGACGATATGACTCTATAGCTAAACTAATTTGCGGCTTATTTTGTGTGTACACATAGTGCGTTTCTATTATATATTTACTGCTAAAGTGCATGCTAAGAGAACCTCCTGCATGCTAAGAGAACCTCCTGCATGCTAAGAGAACCTCCTGCATGCATTAGAGCATCAACTAACTGGACTGTTCAATAGCTCCTGCTTTCGGCTGGTACTTCCGTATTATGCAAGCCAATGCTACGCGCTGCATGCAGAGCTCACACAATGTGTCTAGATTTACATGACACGATACCCCACAGCCAGCCAAGCCAGCCAGCCATGAGCTGAGAGCGCAGCGCGCCGAGGCTACCACCCCAAGGCTGAGGATTCGATGTTTGTGGCATGCTCGACATTAGTAAACCCTGTTGTGGAGCAGGTATAACTTACAACATCCATATGTGACTATGCAAGATGCTGCAGCTAGGTTGGGTTTAGCGAATCTTGGCGCTTACCGCAGCTTCAGCTCGACGACACGCCTACTCTGTGGACTGTCAACTCTCAGCCCTTGCACAATACTGTCCTTTGTAATCCTTGATATCCCGAAAACTACAGACAGAAACAAGCCTTTCGAAAGATAGGCATGGCTATGTTCCATTCTCTCTCCTTAGTAACATCCCGGTTAATTTAGACTATTCATATCTCTGCTATACCTTTTGTATAGCATCCGTACCATTTCCTTTGTCTTTTAGTACCAAGAAATCTTGATTTGGTTACTAATTTTCTTTCTAGCTGGCTGTGGTCAATATACTGATTTTATGTCTGCACTCCTTATCTAGTACTAAGCCAAACGAAGATGTACGTGCTGCATGCTAAACTGGCTTTTAAAGAGCTACTATCTTATTCTGCCGTGTGGATTGATCTCTACATTAAGTGTGCCGTCGAAAATTTCATACTTTCTGAATGTTGTGACGTGAAAAGTGGCGATTGATATTCGATGGGCTAGAATGTCAGATTTGTAGATACCGTAGAGCTAGGACTGCAGAACTGATATTGAGTTCCTCAATAATAAAATTCTTTGATACGGGAGAGATTAAAGAGTCAGGTCGCTTATAATTGATTCTATTTGCTCAAGGTTTCTATCTAGAAAGTTTTCTGCCGTAGGATCATCCCTGAATAGTTAAGTTCGCAAAGCTCCAACTAAATATCCACGAGTATTGTCTCTAGTCGACTTGAGCCTGTTCTTCACAGCGAAGACCTCATCGGCCGCCCTGTTTGCAGAAGAAGCAAGATTATACGCGTCTCTCATCTCGCCCATGGTTGCTGCAGCTATGGCCTTCTCTGCGTATCCCTTTGCATTCTCAGCACCCTGCGCTGCTTCGAAGCAGCTTTCCAGAGCGCCTGACACCTCACCCAGCAACTGATTAGCCTTGGAGGTGGCGTCCTAAGCATTCGTGAATACTTTGTTGCGTGCCTTGGCAGTCTGCGCCTTCGCTTCCCGAGACTCAAGCACCGCTCGCCGTGCAGTCTTCAGCTTGGAATCGACTCGCTTCACGGTCTTCACTGCTTGCCGAGCCTTCTTGACCAAATCTGTGGCGAGTTCGGTCAAACCACCATCGTCCTCATCCGCGTCGTCCTCTTCACTCTCTTCATCCTCGTCTTCGTCATCCTCGCCGTCGCCGCCCCTCGTCGGCTTCTCAACGTCTTCGACGTCGTACGCCACATCTGCAATCTCGTCTGCCTTCTTGATCACCTCGTCGAACGGATTGGTGACACGTTCTAAGGCGGCCCACGACTCGACGGCGACGTCGAAAAAGTCGGTGAGGTTGAGCGAGTCTGCTCGCAGTACGTCCCGCCGCGTAACCGCAAGCACTTCGAGCATCTGTCGCTCGTATTGCCGCGCTGAGTTCGCGTACTCGCGCGCGTAGTTTGCGGCCAGCGCCGCGCGCGAGGTCGCCTCGGCGCCCTGGCAGACTACGTCCTGGAGCTTCCTCTGATACTCCTGGTAGACATGGAACCAAGCAACGGCAAAGACGCCCAGGATGCCGAGCCCTAGCAAAGGAAAGAGGAAGGAGGAGAGAAACGGGGAGAGACACGACAGCAAGGCCGCGCAGAGCCACCAGTTGAGCAGGATCTCATACGTCTGGAAAAAGGAATCGAAGTACTGAAGATACCCCAATCGGAGAGGCCCATAGAACGCCTTGGTCGGCGCGATGAAGCCGAGCACCAGCGAGGCAGCGAGAACTAATACAAAAACGAAGAGTGCATAAGGGGTCGAAGGGTTGTTGATGTGGAGCACGTAGTACGCCAGCGCCGTGGAAAAGGCAGCTACAAGTGTGGTCAACAGACGTTACACCAGATACTCGGCAAAAAAGGAACTCACCCTTGAAATGGGTGCCGAAAAGTTTCGACAGTGTCCTGACGGCGGGCACATATTCGGTGCTGGTCCTCAGCGACTCTATAGTGGCGTATGCCTGGCGAACAGGTTCTCCACTGCCGACCTTGGACAATCCTCCCACGAAAGTAGCGACGACACAGAGTAGGATCCAGTCCCCTAAGTAAAGCTGAGCGCCGAGGAGGCCCTGGTGGAGAGCGGGAGAGAGCAGAAAGACGACAAGGATCCCGACTGAGACGGTTAGCTAACAATTGGCTTCGGGGGTCGGGACGAGTTTACATGGAAGCAGGGCTTCGATGGGTGTGGACAGCGTCTTGAGCGCAGGGAGGAATTCGCTGCCGAACAGATTGGAAGCCATGGTTCCCGGACGGCGGCTTTCCGCACCACTACTAATCAAGAGCCTCGTTCCCTTTATCTTATCGGCCAGCAGACATATTAGACGTATTAGACGTATTAGACGTATTAGACGTGTACAGTTGCCTTGAGCTGCCAGCGTTTCCGCCTTCCTCGTTCTTTGTCTAACATGGCGTAATTTTTGTCCATATGCATCGGTCCTGCGAGGCCAATGCAGAATGAGTAGCGTCAGCCCTGATGGTGGGCCGAGCTAAAAACTCGCCGGTCAGCGCCCTGCTGCACGCGATCGCTGATCACGGAACCCAGCAGATACGAAGCCGGTGCGCTCGGCTCCAAAACGCTGCACCCTCAGAAGCTCGCTAATCAGCCTTCTTGTCCTCGCCCCGGTTCTATAAACCTCCGAGGCGCATTCTCAGAAGGCAGGCTCCATCCTACCGGGCCCAGAAAGCCCGCTAATCTACAACAGCATCTCCAAAACCTCACCCCAGATCCCGCGCGGAAAACATGGCGCCTTCCCTTCTCTTCTCCAAGAGCAAAACTGACAAGTCGCCATGAAGCTACCCCAACACACCCAAGCGAACAGCCGGGGCCTTCCGCGCAGTCGCAGTTAGTCCGCTCCTTGCCGGCGCTCCAACAATTAAGCTCTATGAATGGTCATCCATAACATACCAAACGCCTAGGAAGGACAAGCTGATGCGGGGCATAAAATACGCCGCCATCTCACACGTCTGGAAGGTAAACGATGAAATCCCAAAGCCGATAACACCATCTGAGCGGCTCGACGTCAAAATTAAGGGTCCCCCGCCGTTGAAAGAGATAAGTTGGGAGGGTCTAATCCAGGCGGCTCGTGCAGCACAGTCAAAGGGGGCGAGTTACTTCTGGTTGGATTTCCTGTGTCTTGACCAACTAGATGGTAAGGACATTGGGTTGCAAATCGCGCTCATGGCTAGCATCTACAAGAACGCAAGCTGGGTGATCATCATGATCGCTGGCATCGATTCTGTGGGAAGCTCGACCACCAAAGCGCCTGGATAGACAGGGCCTGGACGCTCCAAGAGGCGGTCATCAACTACAAAAAAGGAACGGAGACTTATGTCTACGTGCAGTGGCCCCCAATTTATACAGATAGCGTTAAGGATAGTAAGGGGAGGGTTTTCACATTTTACCGAGTGAACGGAGACGATTGTTTAATCAAGTTTCGGGACATGCTCGACCTTGCAGACATCGACCTGAAGAAAATCACAGGGTCGTCCAAGGCTCCCGAAGTCACCATCCTAAACAGCCATATCGAGGGCAGCGGGGACGTCCCCCGGAGGGTGCTCCATGCCGCCGCCTTCGCCAGAAAGCCTAGGGGACGGGACGCAGCGAGGTGGAGGAGCATGTACCTCCGCCAATCCTCGACACCGGCGGACATCGTCTACTCCCTCATGGGCTGCCTTGGAATCGACATAGACCCCTTCCGGAACTACAGGTCGCCAGAGTTCCTTTTCAATGACCTTGCCAGGAAGTCAGCCGTCGTTAATAGGGTCGGGCCGGCCTGACTCACCATTTCTGGAGTGACCGGAATCAAGACAGCACGCAATAAAGAGTCCTACCTCATCCCGCGGTTTCCTAACACGCTACCCAATAATCCCTCAAACTTCAAGGTGAACGGCAAGCGTAAGAACGTTGCAAAGTACATTGACACCTCCGCAAACTACATCGTAAACTACGACATCAAATTTGTGACCCAGTCGCACCCGCACATCATAAGCGCGAAGATGCTCAATATCTCGGCATTTGTAAAGTTGAAATCTTCAAAGGGTCAGGGCAAGGCCTCTATGTCATTCGGAAAAATTAGCGGAACTTGCTTCTACCGCGGTGGGTTGAGCCGGGGAATTGTCAACAACAAAGACGTCCGCGCAGTCTACGTCGGCGATGTTGGGGATATGGATATACCGGGTAAACCAGAAGCCAACCAGGCTGGTAACAAATACTTCCTCTTCCTAGAGTGGAGGCAAGGATGGCGCGTACTCGGGGACGGGACCTTCAGAAAGAAGGGAGGGCTGAAGTGGAAGCCAGGCAAAGAGAGATGGATGTTTACTGTAGGCCAGGGTTCGCAAATAAGTGAGAGGAGGTGGCTTCAGGAATCGACCAGCGCCAGATTGATCAAATGGCTCAAAACTGGGAGATCCGTAGACGCTAATGACCTTCGAAAGGGGAAATTCGCATTTCACAATTATGGATTTATACGTCTGAAGGATATCAATCTTCCTAAAGCCGTCGCTGACGAAAATACGCCAATAATATGGCTCGGAAGACAGGTACCGCATCCCCACCACAATACACAGAAAAAGCCATTGATATACCTCTCTTAGAAACAAACCCCCAAGAAATCAACATTTGAACGATACACGTTCAAAATTCGTACCACCAATATCGTTGGAGTGGACGATTTGACAGACTATTTCGAACCGGAATTCATACGCTTCGTCGCATGTAACACTAAGGGGGCTGCCCCTCCAACCGATATGAAAACGGCTCTCAGTAAAGGAATCATTGTAAAAACATACGAGCCCATCGAGATTCAGTACGTCCACTACGGCTGGGATGTGCCAGTACAGGGAAAAACGGGGCGGGACTTGGTCTCGGGCATCAAAATTCCGGATCTGACTAAAAAACCCGTGACCACGGTGATGTACTATGTGAAGATACAGTTTGGCAAGAGAGTGATTTCCTTCACAATGAAACAGGCGCTAAAGACTAAACTCCAGTACCATCAGGTCTATATCCGCTGCTACGGGCAGCACGGCGGGAGGAGTCTGAATCGCAACGGGGACGATGGACGCGGAGAATTCTGAGACTGAAGCGTGATGCAAGAGGCCACTTATTCAATAGATCAGTAGACATCCGGTGAGCATAGATAATGGTCAGGATCAATTTGGAGGAAATTCAGGATCCTATCATTCATGTCGTTAATTGCACTTCCAACCTTCCTAGACTCTATCTTGCAAATTTCAGTCTAACTTGCAAATGTGTATGAGAAAGCCTTGGAAGAGACCAAACACCAAAAATTGGCAACGACATGGGCGCATCGCTAGGCCTAAATGTGCCTCGTCCCGCCACAGATGAAGGTATGACGGGAACTGCCTCCTCATGGCTAACCTAAGATCTGCGCGACGTACAACTGCCGCACATCACTCTTCACCGACGCTATCCTTTGCGCCTCCTTCTCGACATTGTCCAGATCGTTCTTGGCCTTCTCCATGTGTTCCCTCGCCTGCGCCATCCTGCCCTGCTCCACCGCCGCGACCGCCATGCTGGCCGTATGACGGACCTCCTGAGCCAACGCTGAGAGCTGCGCCAAGGAGGCCGAAAGCCCGGCGGTCTTTTCGACGATCTTTCTCGTGCCATTCACAGCCCGATCCGCATTCTGCTGCTCCCGCTTGCGCGCTTCCTGATCCTGGTTGCTCGCGGCGCTGAACCTCGTCACGTTGTCACGAGCAACTTCAGCCTTGTCTTGGGCCTTGCTTAGATCATTCCGTGCGTAATTTGTCTGACTGTAGCATGTATTGGCCGTGGTGTAATTGCTGGAGAGATGGTTCAAGCCGGCACGGGCATTCTCCGCTGCCGATACAGCAGTGTTGCTGTAGCTGTACGCTGAGTTGGTCGCGTTGGCTGCACTTTCAACAGTCGTCCACGCCGTCTGACATGCGGAGAAGAAATCGGACGCCTTGATCCCTTTCACCTGGCGCGCGTCGCGTAGCGCGTTGCCGCCATTGCTAAGAGCGTCCAGTTCGTACCGTATCGTCTCAGTGACGTGCCCCTCGACGGTGCTGACAGCGATAGAAGCCCTCGCGCAGAGGTTATTTGCCTGGTCTTTCACGTTCCGCACGTCCTCGCGAAAGTGCTGGAAGATGTATTGAAAGCCCACGGACACGACGCCCATCACCCATGCTTGGGTCCAAGGGAACAGGAAGCGGAGAAGAATGAGCGCCCAGACGCTCCCGCTGGGAGCCTTCTCGTAGAAATTTTGCATCCACTGACCGTACTCATAGATCCCATAGCGAACGGGGCCCGAGATGTTGTTCCTGGACGCAATAAGACTTAGAAGGGTGAGCCCAAGGGATAGGAATGTCGGGCTCCACAGGTCGGATCCAGACGAGGGTATGTCCCATTGCGTCAGCCTGGGAGCGACTAGCACAAGCAATATAATCACTAAGGCAACTTTGTTAGCCGGATGAAACGACAGCATCTGTGTACACACCATGGTACGGGCTTTTAGTCTGAAGCCACTCTGGGATGGTAAGATCAGGCATGGCGAGATAGTTGACCTGATCCGGGAGTATCTCGCTTGAAAACAAGAACAATTTGCCTGGTTAGCGTAGGGTAGTGAGGATTCTTAAGCTCAACGTGGCTGGTATAAATACTGAGGCAACAGCCTGCCCAGGGTTCTCTATCAAATATAGTTGCCGCTCTAGGGAGGATTTGCGTACTAAAAAGGAAGCACAAGGCGCAAATTTACAGGCTACACCTAGCGCTGTTAGTAATGTGAGGCATTGCAAGCTGAACTACATAAGAGAGAAGACAATTAGTTAGGTCACCTGCAGGCTGTACCTAGCTCGTATAGCTGCATGCATGCAAGTTGTTTCTGCAGCTGCACTGCAGCCTGCAGCTCTAGAAGCAGGCATTCGTAAACAATTGCACCTGTCGCTTGACACGTCCGTGCACGCGAGGGAGTTTGCAGCGTAGCTGACTAACGCCAAGAGCTTAGCTTTTCCTACTAGATTGAGCTACTACACAAGATCTTAGCTTTCTGACTTTATATCTTACACTATTACTAACGCAGTTTATAAGTATATTAGTAGTATAAGTAAGCTAAAAACACTAAAAAATACTTAAAATTACAAAATATACAATATTTATCTTTGTAAAATATAAGTAAAATATAGTTTATAGAAATATTAATTTAATAAATAAATATAGTTTATATAAAGAATTTTTCTTTTTAATAGTACTGAAATCTTTTAGTCTAAGAGCATATATAGTTTAACTTATTATATTGCATTTTTTATGCATATAGTATAATTACTATAGTAGCAGCAGTTAACGTTTAGATTACACAGTATTGTGCAGATAAGAGCAAGGTTTATTGCTAAGGTGCAATTAGAGCAGCAACTACACGTAGGCATAATAAGGTCTTTAGAGACAGCAGCAGGTTCAAAAGAACTAAGAGAACTTACAAACGCAATCTTAGATGTCGCTGTCGAAATTAGCAACTTGTTTACCTAGAGACTTGCTGACATTGCGCTGAGACCGGCGAGACGTAGTAGAGGGTCCAGCGCGAGAATTGGCCATGACGATTGAGAATTGATTGAGAATTAAGAGCGAAGACGTAGGAAAAGAAGCTAAGCGAGGGGGTTAAAGCGTTGCAGCAAGAGACTTAAGAGTTGCGACAGCGAGAGTGAGGTGTGCGAGTAGGAACTTGAGCGAGCAAAACATATAAAAAATTGCCAAGCCTATTAACAGACTGCTTAGATACTGCTATCACTCCCCACGACACTAAGTACACATATTGTCCATTGCTTCGTTGCACGCTTGATCAGCGATCTCATTCTCGGACCTAGGGATGAATGTGTATCTCACATTACCACACTCCCTAAGCTCATCGTCCAAATCTGACATCCTCTCAATAAGGTCTTGATTTGCGACTATATTCCCTGCAGCGTTCTTCCATCCATTCCTGCTCCACTTGTAAATCCATTCATTCATGCACCCAATCGCATACTTGGAGTCTGACATAATCGTGACATCCAGACTAGGCCTCGAGGTTAGATTATTGAACTTTATCAGCGCTTGCTCCTGCGCGACGATGATGGCAGTAATCTCGGCCCGTTGATTTGTTGGATGCGTAGATGCGGGCAGTGTGGATATCCAAATCTTTAAAGGCTGGCCATCTTTTCTTAGGAAAACTGCAGCTGCAGCACCGAATGCTCCTGGTCGACCATTCCCTCGACAGCCGCCGTCGACCTTGATCTCCATGATGTAGACCATAGCAGATAAAGCTGTCAGAGATAGGGACAGTGAAAGGAGGCTTGTTGGGATTGGTAGATAGTACGGAAAGTGACGACGACGATGTGGGATTCAGCTAAAGATTTTCGGATACTGCGCGCTTTCCAAGCATAAAGACAAGGGAGGGAGGAGGTGTGGTGTTGACTGTTAGCGTTACCACAGTACGACTCCACTCTAAAAGAGGGGTATCCGTCCCGCCCTCTCATTGGGGGCCCGTTCTGCTAGAGTTTAGGGGTATAGCACTCTACAAACTTAACGTGTAGAAGTTCCTTCTATAAAAATTGAACATTTTAAAATTAATATTAATTATTTAATATAAAATAATAAAGAAGTTTAACATCTTAGTATTTTAATCTAGCATTTACATAATGTACAGCTCTATTAGTCTATAGGCAAAGCAGTTAGGCTCTACTTAGAAATAAATATCTAGAGCAATATGTATTCCTAAAATACGTGTTAACCTCTTGTTATTCTACGCATTAACTATTACGTCTACGCTCTAGAGTTGTATCTAAAGCCAAAGGCTAGCACAAATTAGACCTTAGTTCTACTTCTTTTTATTTATAATCTAGAATATATTACGTTTCTATAATTGTACTTTTATAAAGTACTACTCTTTTACTACTTTATATATCTTTTCTATCTACGTTTAATAACTTTGCTATATAATCTATTATATATTAGTGTAAAAGTATTGTAAAATACTTATAAAATATAGTCTATACTAATATTATGTAAGTAATAATCAGAGTAGTAAAAGATAAAATGTGCTTGAATTTGTCTGGCGCGATCATTTTCGTGTCCTGACATCGACGGCTGATCACCATATTAGGCCGGTCGTGCAATAGAAAACGGTTGGCTGTAACGCTGAACAGCTCTGTAGAAGCTTATAGACGCGCTTGTTGGATTGTCTGGTTGAAGCTTCCGAAGAGAAGACAGACACGTCGAAAGGGTTCCGGCCTGGTTGCGGTGTTCGAGAAACGCTCTGGAAATCGCTGACCGGTGAACCGATGCCTGTCGATTACCAGACTGTGGCGACTTAGCCATCAGATAGAAAGAAGGGAAGGGATCAGGAGTCGTCGGAGGCAGTCGTTGGTATTAATATCAACACACCCTGCGATGGGACACACTCGAATCCTTCTTCAACTGTGCTGTATCTCTTGTAACCTCTCCTGGTTCAACAGTCACAGGGAGGACCTTATGAGGATCCCGGTGTTACTTATGCATATAAGGTGGAACTTACAATTTACCGTTTGCAGACTGATGAGCAAGGAGTATGACCAAGCCACCTCCAACAGATATGGTCCGTCGGACGAAGCATCACGGGCGTAGGAAGGTATCAGATTAGTAAAACGTCATAGTAGATGATCATCGCAGCTTACAACTCACGATGAGGGCTCTCTTGTACAACAGAGATGAGCTCTCAATGATACTAACGACGACGAGCTCTCAGAGATCGTCTTTGATCCATCTGCACCCACTGAGTTGCAGCGTACAAACGATAGTTCGACCCAGATGCTAGAGAGCCAGATTGACGAGCTGACTACTGCCCTAAAGTTCAATTACAGTTGGGTTGATTGGGGGCTTATCTCAAGCTTTGGCATGGCTCTCGGATGAGTCGAGCATTGGTAGGATTGGCTCGGGAACCGCAGCTAAGCCGAAATTGGATGAATCGGGTCCCGAAACACACGGCATCATATACTAAGAAGCGCTCATTAACATCCTGAACGAATACAGTGTGCATGGCAAGATCAAACTTTTTTATGGCGCTTCATTCAATATATCACTCTAGGGGAATATAGTCTGTTCCCTGCGCCATCGTCTGGGGACTCATCCTGTCCAAAGATCACTTTGGCTTGCAGGGCCCTGTCTACTGCAACACAAATGTTTCAGCTGACCACCCGTATGCGCGATGCAAGCGCCTACCGTGCCTCCTCGCTGTAGCATGTGGTATTTTCCGATCGGGATGGGGCTCGTGAAAGTTAATCGGACGCATAGATGACAGCTCGATAGGCGTGAACTTCCATACAGAACCGTAGAGCTTTTCAAACATGAACCTAATAGTGGCCATGGCGTACAGGAAATCCTGCCAAGCGATTTCCCCGGGACGATCTGGAGACAACGGGTCATGAAACAATGCGTTGAAAACCTTGTATGCCCGCTTATTCACGATGAATCGAGGTGTCTCAGTCAGTACGTGGGGAATTTCACGCTGTGGCTCATGGTGCTCAGTGGCGACACCACGGGTTTTGGTTCTAGTCTTTGGCGTGGTAGGCTTCTCATCGCAGTCAATAGTACGCTGCGTTCGAAGCTCAAGCTCGAGCTGCGTTTCTTTCACAGACATTGACCGTTCCTTAGCCGGCGTCAGTCTAGATGCCTGTAAATGGTCTACCCAAGGATCTGTCCTCTGGAGAATTCTCGGTGACTCGATCATAGCGGGATATAAGATATGAAGTGTTTTCCTCGGTCCATAATTTCTTTTAGCCCGGGTGATAACAACTTGGTCAACTCTATGCCAGAACTTGTCGAGATTCGTCTCAGCAATCCGCATTTGTTCGACTGTCTGCTTGGTACGGCGAGTCTCCGCCGGGTAATTAAAACGATTGCCGTCTAATTTTCCTACATCGGAGAGCTTCATCTCATCCATATGTTCGGCGACAGACATAATTTGGCCGTTCAGCTCAAACGTGCGTTTCATTACAACGCCTTTATCAACAGCTAGATTTAGTGTGTGGAAAGGCTCATACAACCTGGGTTGGTACAGCTTCAGTTGGCGTTCCAATTCGCCAATTAAAGCCAATTCCGAAAACACTCTTGCTACCATTGGGGAGATGCGCTGTTTGTCTTTCGGGTCTCGGCGGGTTTGGCGCTCAATCTCGTCCATGATATTCTGCAAACCCATGAGCTCTCTTCTGTCATTGTCTTGAACGATAGTGAATAGCATCAAAAGGTAGTCATGCAGTACGGGAGATCTTGTCGTGCAGTAGCAAACATTGGGATCAGGATAATCAACGTCTCGAATCCAGTAAGAACGAAGCTCCGGCGAACCGGGAACAGCAGACACTAGCTGTAGAAGTGACGTGCTTATCATCAACTCAATAAAGTTCTTATAAGCGAGAAGCTCCAGTTCGAGGTCTGCAGGGAGAGGCTTGTCATTGGAGATTAAGTGTGCGTGTTGTTTGTGAAGTTCGGCAATACGTTGGATCTGATCTCGCACGATGGTCCATGACATGAGATAACTGTATGCCTCAGCGACCATGTTTGTCAGAATGCGATCCCAGAAAATGCGGGTTCCCTTGAAGGGATGCTGGTTTCCATGTTTGTCGAGCACACTTTCCTGGCGATGTTCACCGCGCGAAATCGCGGTCTCAAGAAAATAGCCTGGGTCCTCTCGCAAGGCCCACATATGATCTTCGCTTTCTCCTCGCTTTGCTTCTACAAGATTCAACAGGACATCGAAGTCCATAGCGCGCGGAACGTGGTAAGGCCCTTCCTCGGCTAAAGAAGCGACGGTGATTGTTTCCGAGTTGTTGTCCAACGTAAAGGGTGCTAGAGGCTCATGAACTGGATACTGTTCACCTAGGACCTCATCAGGGGTAATATCATGCAAGATGGCTTTGGCGCATTTGACGAGGAAGTGGAGCGTGCGGTCCTGAATCTCGAGAATGATTTGGCCGACATCCACGCGAACATCGCCAGCACTAGTTTTAGAGTGAGGAAGATTCTTAGGCTTGGAATATATGCTACCGTAGGTGTTGGCTGAGCACTGCCCAATGATTCGCATATAGTGTTCTCCATCCTCTTTCACACGGTCTGGAGTTATCCCTCTTGCGCGTATTCCAAGATAGGCCGATTGATAGTCACTAAACGCAAAAGTACCTGGTGTATTTCGACCGCGAGAGTTGAGCAACACTAGCAAGGATTTTCTACCGGTGAGATCCTCTACGTTTAGGTTGGGTAGCAGGAAAGCGTCCCTGAACTTCGGATCTGGGGGACGGATGGGTCCGGACAGCCCTCGTGCTTCTGCGGCAGCTAAAATTGCTTTCCACTCGGGGTGATGCTCCTGAGAGATGTCGGGCCATGTAGCCTGAAGGACCTTTTTGCGCCCTTCTTGGCTCTTCTTCTCCCATCGCTTTCGGATAGTTTCTTCATGTCGATCCAGTATGCCTTGCAATATTTCGAAATTGGCAAAAATAGAGCATGATCGCTGTTTAGCTGCCTTTCGTTCCTCTTCAAGAGGAATGAACTTCGGCATAACATACCCGCCTTGGTGATTCAAGTACCCTTGGGGATCTCGAGCGAAGGCTACTGGGTCGCGGGCGATCAGATCTTCCAATGTCAAAACATCGTCAGTATTGCGAATGTAACCACCGTTCTTATATGGGTCCCAGGACGACCGATCCATTGTTTGCGAGGGCTTGTGCAAAAGCGAAGTGGCACTAGAGCGAGGGGATCAGTCTTTGTGCGAGGGTTATGAATGAAGCTGGTATAACGTAATGTTAGGGGGGGTGAGAATTTGTATCTGTGGGACTTTTAAGATGAAAAAATGCTGATTATTCGTGAGCAAGTGGGGTAGAAAAAGCAACCGCATAGCTCGCGTCGAGCTATCATTTTGATCATCGTCGAATGCCAAGACAATCACGTCATAATTTATGCAACGCACCGGCCCACCTCACGCATGATCAAGGCCTCTATCAGAAAACATGACAAACTGCGAGAGCTTCAATTGTTGTAATCAACGCAATTTATCGCATGAAAACGTCCACTCTGGACGTGTAACGGCGCCAGCACCCAGGCGTATCGTCTAGTGTGACTGAGGCGCCATGGCCTGCAATCGTCTCGAGAGCTTATTCCAGAGAGTCGATCGCTGAGCGTCTTTCGGGAAAGTTGTACATCTTTGCAGCGCGTTTCTTAGATAAAGAACCCGGAGCGTAACCCTGTCTCCCACTGAGCCAATTGCGACTCTTAAATCGAGCAAATCTCGAGGGCTGATTGGCTTAGGCTAGATAAGGATATAAACCGATATAGGGCCCTGTATGCTAATCCTCGAAGATCCACTACACCCCGCCGCACGCATATGGCGTCACAACTAAAATCTAAGGCTGAGGCACGGGCCGCTAGAGGCCGCTGATACCATCCCGCTTCGGGGTACGCCGGCATACCCATCGCTATCTCAATGACGTCTATTCACGCTAGATTCTCTATAGGACGACTATCCTCTCAGCTCTTACATTTATCGAAGTTTAATCGTCCTTCCCTGAAGGGCCTTCGCTTTCCTAAGCATTCGAAGGAGGGGTTTGACCGCAACCATCGAAGAAGTCCTCCCGTCGGTAGCCGATGACACTATGCGTGTCCATTAGTCCGTCCCTTCCCATCGTATGGTGACCTGTGCCATATGTGTGCAGACTGCTCATATCGTATAAGGTTGCATTGGCAGTGGCGAGGCATGTATCAGCCGGAATCCCCCGATTTTCTGAGGATTTTTATCGAACTACGCCACATGCCTACCTTTTGACCTTACTTCGACAACTGCCTTCGCCGCAAATTCCGTTCGCCTTGGTCAAAAAAGGGCAGAGCCGAAGGCAACTACGGAACGGAACCTCTTCCAATACCATGGGAGCGCCGCCTGTGCCAGGATCTTTGGTACCGTAGGCCACGCGGCACAGTTGCAACGTGCCAGAGACCCGTACGATATTGTTGTCTGTCTGTACTGCATTCCCCACGAGTGGCTGACGCACGCAGCTGGGAGCGCCGATCGGACGACTTCCGGGGTTGCCTTCACCGCTTGAGGTTGTAATCTTGTTATAAGCACCAATACTGACTTTTATGTCCTACAATCCCGTAGATACCTAGAGAAAAGAACGCCACGATAAGCGTGTCATGGAGCTAGAAACACTATGTCGTGGAAAACAATGTTCGTACTGCGATCGCTCCTTCTCTCGGTCGGAACACCTCTCAAGGCACGAACGATCTCGTAAGTGAATTTTCACGCACAGAATCACGACTCTGAGTTGCATACCCAGATCGAAATGAACGTCCATACCAATGTACATCTTGCAACGCAACCTTCAGTCGACAGGACACTTTCAAAAGACATCAGTCCCGGTATCATCGCCAACGTATGGCAAATAGCCCCCAGCAGCAGAGCCCAGAGGGGTCACCAACAGTGGGTTTAACCTATTCAAAGTCGCGAAGGACACAACCGGGAAGCCTTGAAGCCGATATGGTGCCAGCGCATAAATATAGACCATGCGCGACAGGGCAGCCAGTTGTTCTCGACTCGACCGAGCTTCTAATCATAGAGAATGCTATAGACTTCTCGATTCCCGATTTCAGCTTCCCATTGGACTCCGCACCTGCTCCTTTCGGTGAGATCACTCAGATTGCCCATGACGACCTCCATACCGACTTAGCATTCAGCGGCTTCTCAAATGTCTCCGAGACTGATGTTGCTTCAGCCCCTGCGTCTCAGATTACAGGCCCGTCGGCGTGGAAAGGCTCTTTTGCTATCTCGGTGCTAAAACATCATGAGCTGAACTTCGAAGTTAGTATGGTAGTAGCAGCGAGTCCGGACACGATGCTTATGCTGGATCCGGCAATTCAGATTCAAGAACAGACTTCGCTTTCCATTCCATCGCGCTTCACATTGGAGAGGTTAATCAGCACTTTCGTGGAATGCTTGCTTGTATACATCCCATGTATCCATACGCCAACCTGGAAGGCAGAAGAAGCTCCACCCTGTTTGATTTTTGCTATGGCATCAATCGGCGCTGAGTTTTATGACGACATCAAAACTTGTCGTTCGCTACATCGCATCGCCAGAGCATTGCTGCGAAGATATGTGAGTCCTCGAGGCCTTATCCTCAACGTCCACTGACTCATAGTAGGTGGAAAATTCGCCACATACGATCGCAAATGAGCCCTTGTGGGTGCTGCAGTGCATATTGCTAGTCATGTTCAACGGCACAAAAAGTGCTAATTTCGAGGACTACCAGGAAGCAACATCCTTGGTCTCACTTTTAACCGAGGTACGCATAGTATGACCCCAACGACGTCGGAATGCGGTGTTGTGCCCTTTGCTAGCGGACCTTGCGATGAATTTGACCGTTCCAACCCGACTTTTGGTACTCATGGTTCGATTATAGTGTATATACTAATGGGTCTATGCTTGATAGGGTGTCCGGTATCGAAAATTTCCGTCCTGCGCACCGCAACCGACGGAAGGAGGCCAAGATCCTGTCAAAGAATGGTACAAGTGGATCGAGTTTGAAGCTACTGTACGGTACGAACATAACTTTGGAAACTCATACCATTCTAGATAGATATCTGACGAATATTGCAGAACCTTTTGCGCTATATACATCTATCTGAATTGCCTAAGCGTAACCTTTCAAACAACCAATGGTCTCAGCAATTTGGAGATGGGTAACTGTTTTCTGCCTTGCGATGAAAGCCAGTGGATGTGTGCAACACCGAAAGCGTGGTTGGAAAGCAGGCAGTCAAACTTCAAACCACCAGTGCGATTCGCGACTGCTATGAAGAGCCTCTTTTCGCCGCAGTTTGATCCGCAGTCAGACTTCTCTTCCTTCGGCTCATACGTAATGCTACATGGCTTAGTGAAACAACTAGCAAGCCTTCAGGAGGATGTATGGCTTCAGGCCACAACGCCTACGCTGGTCCATCGGTTGGAGCAGGCACTGCAAAAATGGCAGACATGCTATACACAGAATCCCGAGTTCAATATCTCTCCCAGGTACCCAAATGGAGTGATCCCGGCGAACGCGCGCTCACTATATCGCCATGCATCTATACGGCTGTGTGCAGGTTTTGGGGCTTTTCGATCGACTCTGGCGACACGCGACGTGGAGGCAATTCTGCATAGCTTGAAAGAGATTCAAATTACGATATGCAGCTCCGACACATGTCTGAGGGCCGCTCAGTGTGCTCTTGAGGCCCTTCAGGTATCGGTCAGGATGGGATTATTCCTCACGGGCCCTATCTCAGGATGGCACCGGAAGTTGATGTTCAATCTACATTCTTTGGAAAGCTGTACGTATAACTCGATTTACCACTGAACAACTGCTTTGTAAACTGACGACCGATTTGTTCAAGGTATTTTTCTCAGCTTTTGGATGCGAGAACTACTTAAGCGGTCCGCTTTAGATCGGTCTTTTGAGGAGGACGATCTCGTTGGATTGACCCAAGAAACACTGGCAGAGGCAAATCTTGAGCTAGTACATACGGCGAAGCAATACTCAATACAGGTGGTATATGCGTGGGCATTGGTTTTCGAGCGTTGCAATGCGTCTGGACTGCATTCAGTTGTAGCCGAGGTGCTTAAGAGGTATGCAGATAGTCTGACTGAATAGATTGAATGTCATCTAGGATGCTGTAGGTGCTGAAGGGCAACCTCTTCCGAGCTCCTTCCTGATTAGTTCCTACATGTGTAAACAGAGGCTGAAAGGTTATCAGGCTGCGATTCGGAGCTCTGATCTCCGTCACTTTATCAACGTATTCGAAAACCCCATGCGCCAATTTATAAACTTTCAGCTGGCGAAGCAGAAACTGTTATATTTGTTCTAGAAGGCTGGAGTTGAAACAGTAGAAGGGTAAAAGCTTCTTCACCTCTGTTATAGTACTAACAAGATTTAGGAAGCGTAATACTCTACTTACCTATGCCTAAAGCATACAGCGGATAACTTCTCGATTTCACGAATAAGTGCAAGGGGGTGTCGATCAATTGGTACGTGGATCTTAGTGGCAAAGCTAACAGAGCTGTTTATTCTCAATGGGAGATTCTGTCTGACACTCTTTTTCATGGCTGCCACTCAGCTTCGACGAACCACATCGTGCTCTTTGGTGGCTGCCAGGCCTTCACAGACTTGAATCGCGGATCAGACTTGTTGAATAGATTGATCCAGTCATCCACAGATCTCTCGCCAGTATTGTTGACGGCCTGGCCCAAGAGATCCATGCATCTAATGCTTCGATACGGCATCCAGGGTATGGTGCCTGGTTCGGGAATCACGCCATCATTGATGACAACCTTCGCTCCTTTTTTCAGGACTGGAATGAGAGCATGCAGAACCTCAACTGCATACTTATCGGGGAATCCATGAAACACCCAGCGAAAGAAGTAGACGTCTGCCACTACTTTCTGTGGGTGGAAGATGTCATGAGCTTCTAGTCTCACCCTGGACTTCAAGTTCTCCGGTACGGCGGCCATTGTCTCTTCCGTAATCGTATGTTCTTGATCTTGAACGACAAACTTGAGCTTGGGGTTCGCCTCAGCGATGGCGATTGAGGCAAATCCATTGCTCCCACCCATCTAAGCAAATCATCGTTAGGAAGCTACTAATGGAAATGGAATGGGGATGAACAATGTTTGCTTACATCAACGACTACACCCTCGCCAATATCCGCCCACGGGTAACCTGTCACGGTATGCGAGATGGAGAAACCGGTGCCTCCACCGTGCGCCTCCATACTCTTGCTGTATCTACCAGCAACGAGCGGATTGCGCGAAGTGTGATCAAACCATTTGAGGTTATGGCCATATGCAACATTGATGCCAGTTTGGTTTGGCTCCTCGCTGCCTGGCCATTTATTCATAGCCGTGACAGTGTTGGAAAAGCCAGGCCACATGTCGTTGGTGAACAGGCCCACCCATGCATTAATGGTCTCGTCTTCGAGAAGAAGACGTGACGCCCTATTGTGCGCAACATACCCCAGTTCTGGCTCACAGAAGAGGCGGTTTGTGATGGCATGTCTGATCAATCGCCGCATGTTCCACAGGGGCACATAGGTCCCGCTCAAATTCTGGCAAGCCTTCGTCACCTCCTCGTACGAGATTTTTCCAGTGAGCGGGACAGCCTCGGCAACCTTGAAGGTCCACATGGCCTGCAAGGATAACGGGTCAAGCGCCTGCGGATTGTCAGTAGGGAACTTTGAAGCATTTCATCCAAACTTACATCCCAACACAGGTTTCTGATGTGGTCTTTTGGTCCATGTGCAAGTGCATAAAGCTCCTTTGATGCCGCAATTAGGTCAAGCCGTGCCTCAAAAGGGATGGTCTCTTCGGGCGAGATGGGGTATTCTGCCAATCCGTCGAGATTGAACGAGGGAAGCCCGCTGCCCTTTGACTCCAAATAATTAGAGAGAACTTTCGTCTTCTCGGCAATAACATTTGAAAGCTTAATCAACTCGCTGGAAGCCATCTTAATTGCAAATTGGAAGGCTGTACTTCTGGCAAAGAATGAACGCCGTAATGAGCTCGACCGACAGGTTGTATGGGATTAGGTACAGTGTACAGCTGAAACAGAATAAAACTATGGTGTTATAGAACAGATACGTATATTGCTAAGTAGCTTCACCTCTGGTGGGGGTCGTGTCGTGGGAAGTCCAACCCCATCCCCATAATTCCTACTCCGCCTATGCCTTGCCCCGCCAATACCGCAAGCCCCACCAAATCTGCCTGTTGACAGAGACAGGTTTAGGATCGGTATCTGAAGGGCCGCTACTGAGAAAAATTTAGCTAATCCGGGTCATCCCCCACCACTTACCCCACCGACTGGGCAAACACGCGGATAGGGCGCATTTGTGCAGGTGACACCAATGTTTGCATAGCTGAGTTCCCTAGCCCTAGCCCTTTTTATACGTGAAACAACGGAAGAGCAAAGGTCGCAAGTGTTCTGTCCTTCAACTTCTAGCTGTCAACTTTTCCGGTGCCCCTACATTTCTCGTGGCAACTATGACCATCGCAGTAACAAAAGGCTGTGGAGCTGAGGGTATCGCCCCGGTGGGTAGCTCACTTATTTGTGTCATTGTTGTTGGCTGTGGTTATGGCGGGATTGCAGCTGCCATAGAGTGCCACCGAAAGGGCCACAAAGTGGTCGTCTTCGAAAAAAATCGGGAGGTCGGCGGATTAGGTACGTGAATCAATATCCCTGATCGTGAGTGCTGTTGAACCACGCGCTGAAGATGAAACGAAGGTGATACTCTAGGAATTTCGCAGAACGGTGCGTTGCCCATCTACAGATGGGACAACGGAAGGGTCCACGAAAAAACGAGTCGCATAGTCTGCAACTACACAACGCACAACATCCTCACCAACCGAGGAGAACTGCTTTTGAGCCACCCTATGAAAGGATATTCCGATGGCTCAGGCTACACTGCGAGACGAGGAGACATGATGGGAGTCATGTTCGAATACTTTCAAAAGTTGGGCATCGAGCTGCATACCAATGCCGATGTCAAAGAATACTTCGAGACAGAAGATTTAGCAGGAGTTGTAGTCAACGGTCAACGCTGGACTGCACACGCAGTGATATGTGCGGATGGGGTCCACTCCAAAGGCCGCCACTTTGTGCTGGGAAAAACTGACCTTCCTCGTTCGAGCGGGTACGCTATTTACAGGGCGTGGTTTGTGCCAGAGCCATCTCTGCGTGAGAATCCAGCAACTGCTTGGATCCCGAAGGCTGGTGACGAGGATACGGTTATGAACTTTATCGGTCCCAACGTACATACACTTATTGCGACGGTAAAACGCAACACTGGGATTACATGGGTTCTAACACACGAAGATGAGTACGACATTGAGGAATCATGGACGCAGCCAGGCTCACTGGATGATGTCTTGAAAGTTGTGGAAGGCTGGGACCCGAGAATCGCTGAAGTGTATAAGATCACACCAAAAGACCAGATCTTCGATCATAAGCTGCTCTACCGAGATCCCCTCCCTACTTGGACGTCTCCCAAAGGTCGTGTAATATTGATTGGAGATGCTGCGCATTCTTACGTACCGACATCTGCGCAAGGGGCTACCCAGGCGATAGAGGATGCTGCCACCGTTGCAATTACACTGGAACTGGCAGGCAAGAACCAGGTTCCTCTTGCCCTCCGCACAGTCGAAAAGATAAGGTATGCTCTCTTTCGTTGTGAAAAGGCTTTAGATCAGCGTGTTTTCTTATTGACCCTAACAAGATGCTCATTGAAGATGGGTAGAATTAACGCTACACAGATATGAGCGTGCGTCGCTGGGACAGAAAATGGGCATTGAGACCCGGGAGCAATGGCTGAAGACTGATTGGGAGGAAGTGAAGAAAAACCCTCAGGTCCTGGCGCAACCTCGTCCTACTTGGCTCTTTGCGCATGACCCGCAACAGTATGCGTACGAAGAATTCGAGGTTGCTGCGCATGCAGTGATGACTGGCTGCGCGTATCAGCCTCGCAACATCCCCAGTGAAGATACTGATTACCGCAGTACGGACTTTGACGAAGAGAAGTTAACCCGTTGAAGAACGCGAAGGTTAGTTCTCAGACACTGCCAATGACAGAGACGGTAGAGATACAGTACGTACACGACGGACTGCGGAGAAGAAATTCACTTTATGGCTCAAAATTCCCGTCCTCGAAACTTGGAGATCATTTTCAGTTGCAATAATACTCACCACTGTGTTACGACATCCGTGGCTAACGTTTCCGCAATTCTCAATGTGCAGTTTGTGCCTATGTTGCCCTTGGGAAAACTTGGCAATATTATCCGGAAATAACTCAATAAGTATGAAACTCTACCCCACCGGTGGGGTACCCCACCAGTGGACAGGGCAAAAGGCGTTCTTATTGGTTGATCGACTTCTCGCTCACCAATAGAAACATGGCACAGTATACACAATACAAGTTGACAGGCTTTTCGCTACTTTCGCTCTCGCGAAGACTAGCTGACGGACTTCAGTAGATATGACTCACAAGTTCACCCGTCGCAAAGTAGTAGGAGATAACAGAGTCTTGCTACAGAGGAGTGTGAGCGAAGCACAGGAGAAGACAGAAAAAGGAAAATAATAATTAATTAGGAATGATAAGTGCAACGTATTAGCTTTTGGTTTCTAGCCATGTTTATGTGACCTTACTCTCTAACAGAGAGCTTTTACTGAGTAGCTCTGCAACCATTTCCACTACTGCAGCGACGTCCTTGGTCCTCGTAGGAACGTGGTGATTGCCATCCCAAACGAACAGTGACCTCCACTGTGGCGAACAACTCTGGTAAAGGTAATCATTTCGAGACGAGAATAGAGAATCGTGCGAAGCATGGACGTGAGCTGCCGGAACGCGGAGCAAAGGTGTAGATGACGATCGCAGTGCTGTTGTGTCGCTCGACAGCGGAATGAGCGAGACCATCGGCGACGGCCCTGCAATTAGAATGCCAAATTCGAAGGTCTGCAACGAGGCAGCCATAATACAGTCAAGCTGTTGTCTAAGAAGCAGGCTGGCCGCTATCTTCGCACCCTGACTGAACCCCAACAAACTCGCCCATAGACCTGTGCCACCAGCACGGTCATCATCCTCCATCGCCGTCTTTAGACTTTGCTCAATTTTCTCCACTACTGCGACGACCTCAGAGGGATCCTCATCAATGGATACGACACCTTGTCTTTTCCCATTTTCGGGTCCAATTCCAAGGGCAGGGGGAAGCCAGGTTCGAAATGGGCCCCATTCCAGGAAGGCTCCGGCGACTAGAGGACCTGGAGCCCCAAAGTACGGAGCATCCGCATACACCAGTCTTGCTTGTTTTGCTAGCTGGGCTTCCAGAACTCGACACGAGATGCGAAGGATTCGGGAGTTGGTACCACCTCTGTGAAGACATAGAATCCTAGGGCGGGGAAGTTCAGGGTCCGCGAGTTTAGGTTTCGGTGATGGAGACATTGTCCGTTTTGCAATGTTCTGAATATTGTGGGAGGACGGAAAGGCATGATGTGGGGTGGGAACGTGTATTCATATATTGTCCGACCCTCTTGATACTAATATGTAATTAAGTCCTCCTCAAACTCGGTATTATGTAGCTATTATGACTTTACCCGCCCCCCTCGGACTCAACTCGGCGCGTGGGCGGGTAGTCCTGTCCGTCCTTTTGATCCTGATTTTATTAAACTAACAGAGCTGGCATATGAAGAGACTGACATGTGTCTTTCGATTCTGGGCTCCTTCATCACTCGACATCTGTTCAGCGTCCCTCCTCCCGTTCTCCCGTTTGCCTATTACGTTGCTCTCACAAGTAGCCCCTCAATGGTCCCACTCCCATTAATAACCTACGCTCCAGCACCCATAGCGTTTCTGGCTGCTTCGCCACCAATTTTGCTGCGTCGGGAGAACAGAGCTAGAATGAACGCCACTCCCATCGAAGCACACCCTAATGCAAATGCCACCTTGAGCCCGTCCATGTAGGCAATGCGCACACCATGAAGGCCAGTGCCAAAGAGTCTGAGCTCTGTGGCGCCCGTCCCAATCACAACAGCAGGGTCGACATCAGGTGCGGTATTGGGTAATCTGATGAGTAACCGGTTGGTGAACGCAGCTGCAGCCCCAGACTGCATGAAGGCGCCACCGATGGTCTGAAAACCTATAGAGCGGAGAATAGTATTAGTAGGTTGGACCCATTTAGATATCAGAAGAGGAGTATGCGAGCTTACACATGAGGATTGCAGTCGTGGCCGCCATATCGTCTGCATCTGAGTACGCCTGCGCCATGATGATAGGAACTTGTATCCCGAGGCCATTGCCGACACCAGCGAGAATCTGATATCCAATCCACTTCCCAGTGCTGGTGCCGATGTCCAGTGTATAGATGAGTCCACACCCGATGGTAGCGAGTGCAGCGCCCACAATAAGGAACGGTGCTGGATAGCTGGTCATGGAGATTAGGATGCCGCTAACGACCGTGAAGATCGATACTGCGATGATGAAGGGGAGGTTCCGAACTCCAGACTCGATAGCAGCCACACCGTCAATGCTTTGGAAGTAGATCGGTAAGTAGTAAATCAGCACAATGTATGAGCCGAAAAAGAAAAAGCCCACAGTCGAAGGCACCGCGTGACGCTTTACCAACCGAGGAGTGCACATGGCTTTTTCACCCATGTATAGTTCCCAACCAACAAGGACGGTTAGGATTAGAACAAAGCCGACGATCAAGCCGATTACCACTGAGCTATTCCAGGGATGACTCACACCCCCATACTGCATCGCGAGAATATAGCAGGTGACGCAGGCTAGCATCAAAGTGGTTCCGACGGGGTCCATCTGATTCAATTTTGACCGCAGTGTCGTACTCGTTTTCGTTTTCGAGGCAGCTGGGCTTTGGAAGAAGAAGGCGATGAAGATAACGGATAGCGCGCCTATGGGCAGGTTGATGTAGAAGCACCATCTCCATGTAACCTCCTCTGTGAACACACCGCCGAGCAGTGGCCCGACAACGGATGCAATGCCTAGTACGTCTGTCAGTTGTGATCTTCGTATGGGTATCTGATTGTTTGTCGCCCACCATATGAGAGTCCGATCAAGCCGGTGAAGATGGGTCGTTTCTTAGGAGGCGCACTGAATGCAGCAAGCGTGAAGGAGCCAGTGTTCACACCTGCTGCACCCAGCCCCGCAATAGCACGGCCCACAATCAGTGCGACCGATGACGGGGCAACCGCGCATATCAGGCTTCCGACTTCGAATATCAAGATGGCTACTAAGAACGTGATCCTCAAACTGAAGAAGCCATAAGCCTTCCCCCCTTACATTTTGGTTAGCTACTACTGGTGACGTGGCGAAGGTGGACGAACACGCTGTCTGAAAGCTAGCAGTGGACAGGAAGAAAGCCGAACCGTACCACGCCACATCAGGAAGACTATGGAAGTCTTCTGTTATCTGCGGTATTGCTGTTGCTATGATCGTCTATAAAAATGGAGAAGTAAGTATGACCATTTCACTGAATGTTATGTGTGGCTTAGTAAACTTACAAAGTCCATGGAAGTCAAGAATATGGCCACGATTAGCGCCACAACCACGAAGACCATCCGTGTTCCCGTTGGATAGTCGCCGTCATCATTACCTGAGACTTTCGGATGCCCTGCAACTGAATTCTGGAGCTCCGATGGGTCTTTCTCATGAAGCGAACGCCCTTTCGGGACTTGGTCGACAACGTAGGTATCCGCGGCCGTCATCCTCGGTTGCTTGAAGGATGCTGAACACGTCAAGGGAGTTGCATATAATAGCGCGTCTTACTGTGCAGGACGTTTTCTAGTCCAGATAAAGCATGTTGGATACCCCGCCGGTGGGGTAGCACCCTTGCATACAGCAGGAAATTAAGGTCGTGCAAAATCCGACAGCTGAGATCGGAGTTAGGAAATAACGTTTGGATCTTTCTGCGGACCCCACGCATAAGCCGCCTTGGGCCCCAGGTTGTTTGTCGTAAGTTCGTAAATTCATAACTCCGTTGACACTGCCCGCTATTCGAACGACTTTGCATTAACGTACCTACGACGGCTCGGTCCGAACCTTAACTCCCCGCCTGGGCAACTGCTAACCACGTGAGGACCAATACAATGCGCTAATACTATCATATTCTCCTTTCAGCAATAAGTGGGGGAAGAAGTGGAAAATCCAAGGCGGAAACTGGAGACTGGTTAAAGATCGGACGGTGAATTGCTAGGCACGTGATGGCCGCCTCCACCGATACGTCACGTACCGTAAAACTGGAAGCACACCTAGACGGTCATCTTAGTAACAGATATTTCGTTTTGTAAATGCCAATTTCTCGATTCCTAGTCAGAACTATGCGTTTAGTCCCTCCATGCCTAAATACCAAGATGCATCTTCAACCTTTCATACGTATAGAAGCTCACAGCAACCAAGGGAACAACCTTAACATATCCAATGCTTAAGCCAACGAAGAACCCAGATATACCTCGGTCTCTAAATATTGTACCCATCGTCTCTCTTATGCTAAGATGACGACGGTGTCCGATAGCGCCACCGACCTGCATCCGCCGTCTAGTAACCTCTAGTGGGTAGGCAATTGTCTGTGATATTGCCCCTGAAAGGCCTCCCGATGTAAGTTCAGCCCAGGCACGTAACGGCGCTCGCTGGTCCGATGGCGTGTTCTTAGAATGTAGAAACGTTGTGTACCTTCGTATTGAGGGTAAACGGAACAAGTCGCCTATGGTATCATGCAATAGAAATGACACGCCGGCATACGGAATCATGCCCATTAATGTCATGGAAAAGCCTCTATAAAAATTAGCCAACGCTTTGTGCAGGGGTACAGTTGAAGTGGTCGTAATGGCGGGTGATGAAACCTTGTGAGCAATCCTAGGCATCGACTGGGGACCTGCGAAAGAATGTGCTGAGTGTGCCTGTTCGTGGTAGATTTCTCTGATCATGCTGACCAGCGAGGAGCCTTTAGTCTTCGTCTCAAAGGCCAAACGGACACGTAAGAGGTCCAGGGGATATGTGAAGAAGACCGAAGTTACGCCTGCCAATGCACCAGCTGAGAACCTTCGCATCCACGTCTCCTGGCCTTTTGTACGAATGAGAAGAGCTCGGTATTGCTCGTAAGCGACATAGTTCAGAGCTGCGTAGGGGTAGATCTTGAGCAAAGTTGTGAAATGACCGCGAAATAGGCCCCGTATTCCTTGTCGCCCATATATATCTCGTAGAGCCCGACCGAGGCCCATCCAAGTGTTCGCATGATGGGAGTATTGAGGATTGGCGGTCTGGAACAAGATTTTGACGCGATCGAGAGGAGCGACAGATGTTTTGGCCTAGTATAACTGTCAGTCGACCACAGGTCATGAAAGTAGCAAATATCCTTATCTCACCACACAGCCTGCAATTCCTCCAGCAATACTTGATCGTATGACGTAGTCAACACTATGCTTGTTGGGAAGTTCTATCAATCTAGCCGAAGATTTGGCGTCACATGCGGCAATGCTTGCGTTTTCTTTGCTCGTGGGTATCGAATCGATGGTATGTGCCTGCATCTCATCGACGCCATTCATTTCGCTGGTGGGACTCTTAGAAGCCTAACATTGAGGCCAGAAAGTGTTCCACGAGAGTCTGATTACCCTCTAAGCTAGTGGGCGTGCTGTTTTGATCTCTCAGACACTGCTTATATTGCAATGTTTGTCGGAGGGAAGCGATCATAATTAGCAGAACCAACTACTTCTGGGTGAGCGGGGGTTCAAAATGCGCCAGTACGGTGATTGTCAAAACCCATCGGTAAGATTATGGAAACCCTAAAGAATTACGAGAATGTTGAACTGGGGATGGAAATTTGGGCGGGGAAGTAAGAAAGAACAGCATAGCTCGGACTTTGCGGCTTTAACGCATTCACAGCTTCCGGGCGCACGGGCCTAGATACGGACCCTACCTACAGCGTTACACGACGCAATCCTCTCTATGTATATGCTTTTCGCACTATATCTATGGACACGAAAGTGTTCAGTGAACACATTAAGCTCAACGATGCATTCGTCAGATAGCGACCTATCCTAGGGTAGGTTTAAAAGTGAAGAATTTGAGGCATGTCTATCTAGTCTAAAATCTACGCGCGCAGTGATGAGTACTACGCCAAAACTTCCTTCGATCGTCGGTGTTGTCAACAACAACTTGGATCTCTCCGTCACCCACGTAGCTCTACGCCTTTAAATGCTTCTGCTTCAGCTGCTCCACTGCCTTCTGACCCAAGCCCATTAAGCTGTCGATATTCATTAACTGAAGCACCGTTACGTCGGCCCCGAACACCTGCTTCCACCAGTTGCGGAGTTCTATTGAGACCAATGAGTCCACTCCAAAGTTCTGCAGAGATAGAACAAGTCCACATCCTTGTCGACATCGCGCATCGTGTAAATAATAACCTGGCGGGCTATTTCCCTTGCAACAACTTCAACGCTCGATGCGTCGTGCAAGGTCTCGGGATTGTCCTGGATAGCGGAAAGGAACCCTTTAAACCCACTGTCTTTCGTATCACCGGATTCAGGGGCGTTTCCCTCCTTCTCGTGATGGATACGGCTTAGGGCGGTACGAGGATCCCGTTTCCACATGATCTGCTCTTTAGAAACGGCAGACTTCGACAAAATGCCATGGAGGAGCTGATTCTGGGCTCGGAAGCTGTCCAATGTCTGTTCTTGGAGCTCCTTCGAGGGACGAGAGCGGAGAATAGCTAAATACAAGCAGTCCAACAAGCTCTCTTCGGAGATCGAAGTGCTCATCTGTTGTAAGACTTGGCGGTGAATCGATGCATTCTGACTGACCCAACCAATTTCATCCACCACGCCAAATTCCACAGTAGAAGCCGCGAGGCCCTTAGACTGACGAAATTGAGCGAAGGCATCTAGAAAAGTGTTTGCTGATGCGTAGTTTGCCTGGCCGTAGATTCCGAATATGCCAGACAATGACGACGCCATGACGAAGAAGTCCAGATCTGAGGGGAGAGAGCCTTGTGAAGGTTCCAAGTTCCAGTAACCTTGGGTCTGACGGCTGCGTTCTACCTCTCGATATCCATGTCCATTATTCCGGTGTCGGCAAGTGCCATAGCTAACTGGGGAACACCAGCAATTGGCACAGGAACACTGGAGACTACTCGTCGGACGGTTTCCAAGTCAGTAACGTCACCGGCAAACGTCAAAACCTGGCACCCCATATCAGACAACTGGCACACGAGTGCTTTGTCTTCGTCTCTCTCGCCGGCTGATCGAGAAAGAAAGACGATATTCCTGGCTCCATTGGACACCGTCCAACTTGCGATTAATGCGCCGATGCCACGCATTCCGCCAACTAACAGGTAGGCTCTATCAGCTCGGAATTCCGCCTTCGGCTTCGACGACGCCAATGGGAGATCTGGGGACACGGAGAACTCTATAAGGAGTTTGCCGACGTGTTGTCCCTTTTGGAGGTGTAGGAAGGCATATTCAATCCCTCTGGCAGGAAACGATGTAACTGGGCGGATAGGCCGTATTACTCCCCGCTCGTACAAATCCACAATGGCAGACATATGTTCTTCAACCCACCCCGGCTCAATCAAGGGAAGCGTTGCAACTTCCACCACAATATATGATCGATTGGCCAAGAACGGGTTCATAGCCAGTTGTCCGCGCCCAAGAAGGTCTCTCTTACCGATCTCAATCATGCTCCCTCCTTGCGCGACACATTTCCAGGAAGCATGCAGCTGCTCACCGGACAGCGAGTTAAGTACTACGTCTACTCCACGATCGCGGGTTGCCCTCATGACATGATCCAAGAAGCTGTTGTCGCGAGAGTAATAAATACCCTCCTTTGCTACGCCCAACTCGTTAACCAGAAATGCGACTTTCTCCGGTGAACTGACTGTCGCGTAGATTGTGGCTGCGACCGACTGTGCATAGTGGATAGCCGCGATGCCTACACCACCAGCAGCGCTATGAATAAGGACTGTCTGGCCTCGCCTGAGATTCGCCTTTTCGCGTAAAGTTCTGAGAACGGTAAGATATACCGTGGGCAACGTGCTTGCATCTTCAAAGCTGCAGTTATCTGGGATTCGCGTACAAAATCGGCTGGAAACCTGCAACTCAGTTGCATAACTTGAACTCTCGACGCTAATAGCCATGACTCGATCACCTATAGACAGCTTCCCGACATTGGACCCGATTGCGGTGACGATACCTGTACTGTCTGTGCCTACCATCCCCTGGCCTTCGGGCTTGGGAACGACACCCATGGCGACCAGAAGTTCACGGAAGTTCATACTGACCGACATGGTCTTCACTCGTACTTCATCATGCAACAGTGGCTTGGTTGGTTGAGCAACCCAACAGAGCGTGTTCAGCAGTCCCGGGCGGCCTATGTTCAGGGTAGCTGCTGAAGTGGTCCCACCAACCTGCTCTAGGGTCTTAGGAACAGAAAGCCACTGCATGCGACCAACATGAACGGCGCCTTCGGTCCAAGCAAATTCTTGGTCGGGATCAAATTCAGATACGGCAGCATTATCAGTCGTCCGCTCCTGGATCTTCCTCAATACTTCGCTAATCGCTTCCTGGGAGCCAGGTCCGAAGTCTTGCATTTCCAAAGTGGCAAACGAAATGCCCAGTTCAGAGCGCAGTGTCCGCGCCATACCCAGAACTTGCGCAAATCGCGGATCCTGAGGCTTCATCTGTGCTGATTGGGTTACCCATAGGAAGTTCGACGCGGAATGCTCCTTAACGGTTTGCAAGAAGGCGGTCAGATTTTCCTCATTGATATCATCAAAGCATGGCTTCTCGACGTCCAGCAAGAAAAACAATATCTCGACTTGCTGGCAGCTCTTCTCCCCACTTGACTACGTCGGCCTTGCACCTGTTCGAACTCAGATGCTAGTGTATGGACTCCACAGTTGAATGCGAAGGATTGATGCATAGAAGTGTTACCGGCTTTGCCTCGAACACTGGAGAAGCAGGCTTAGCAATCAGCATAGCGTTGAGCTGATACGGATGATCAGCGTCAAGAGCAAAAGCATCGACGCCTGCGAGACCCGTCTCCCGTAACCTAGCGTCCCACTCCGCAGGGCTAATGTATGGCTCATCAACACGACCATCGTCTTTACCCAGCCGCCAGCCCGAAAACAGCCCAAAAATGAAGTTTATCCAGTTGGAGACAGGACAAAGCTCCTGTAACAGAAGACGCTCATCTGACTTGAGTAACGTTTTGACGTTCTTAAGGGTTTCGGATAGATACGATGTGGCGTGCAGAATATTAGAGGCAATGATCAAGTCGTACTGGCCCACAAAGAATCCCTGTTGGATAGGGTCTTTGGAGATGTCTAACACACTATACCGAATCCGAGAGCAGTCATGAAATCTTTCTTTCGCGTCGATGAAAAACCCAGACGAGATATCGGTATACGTGTATTCCTGATATAGCTCCTCCCCATTCTCTGTTTGCAAGAAGGGCAATATTTTTGCTGTCAGACCTCCTGTGCCCGCGCCAATCTCCAGCACATTCATACGTGGTCGTAAGTGTCCCAGAAGCTGCAGGAAGGTGGCGTATTCATGCTTGTCTTGTAGGCAGTCATAGAATTGGCCAAGAAGGCCATCTCGGCGCATGAGTTCGAGAGGCTCGGTGTCGCCTTTGAAGATGCTGGACAAGTGGCTGTAACACCTGAATAGAATGCGCGAGCCTGAGATCATGATTTTTTCGGTGTGACTCTCGAGTAGGTTTTGGATGAGTTCTTTCCTTTCCCTAGAACTTAGGGAAAATAGATCCTTTGCATCTGGAACTAATGGATAACCCTGATTGCGTGCCTCCGCAAGTTGTTTAGACATCCAATCACGATAAACGCCTAGATGTGGATGAGCTGGTGGAATGTCTTTGATTTCATCCATTACGTCAATAACGCAGAGTAAAAATATCCGCTCAATTAGAGCGTTCACAGACAACAATTCGTCCTCGTGAGCAGGTTTGATAAGAGTCATTGGATCGACAAAGTCCAGGTGCGGCTTCGAGACCAGTTGGGCTGTCTCATATTCCTGTTCCTCTTCACCCTCTGTACTATCAAGGATAGTAAACTCGAGACCTTTCAATGAGAAAATAAGAGTCTCTCCAGCCATACCACGAGCATCAGTGATTTAGTCATGAGCGAGCGTATTGATGTGGATGCTCTATCCGGGTGTACATACACCGACATACATCTGTTCGATGAGAGAAGGCAGAGCAGCGTTTTGTAGAGACCGCGGCTCACCCCGATGCGTTGCGACAAGAGATGACTGTAGGACATAGTCGATTGTTGTCGGATGTAATGTGTATGGCGATTCGGTGTCTTTGTTATTTTCGACGAAAGCAAATGCGGAGCTACCGCTGACGCCCGCAGTGATTCCCTTCAAGCCAACAAAATGTGGTCCATATCGAAGGCCAACTTTACCCATTGCGCGATACCAGCGCCTAGAGTCCACCACTCGAGAGTAGGAGGTCATTGCTGACTCGGGAGCTGAGGAATACCGACCCCCTGCCACGAGGCCATTACAATGTTGAGTCCAGTTCTTGCCATTGTAGGACTGAATAGAGAACTCAAAAGATTCAGAATTCAAGGAATTGGTAAGTCGATGAGGCTGGAACCGAGTGATAATCTCCATGGATTCCTTCTCGTCAAGAACCATTGCAGTCTCAAACGACACGTCTCGCACGGTAAAGTTATCCAACCCCGTCATTTGCCAGACAGCATGGCCAGCTATTGCAATGTAACCGGCTGCTGGAAACACAATATCCGGACCCACACAGTGGTCTCGGATCCAGGAGACATTGCCCAGATGGAGGACATTCCTCCATGCAGGTTCGAGATCGCTGCTTTCAATCGTTCGAGCACCAAGCAAATCGTGGGGCAGAAACCTTTGGAAGCGCGAGGCCTTCATAGGCCGCCACTCCGACCACCAACTCTCTGCGTGGCGCCATGGATATAGCAGAAGATCATGAAGAGCTTTTGGTTTTATGCGCGGGAGGGGATATTTGACGCCATGGCAATACAGGTCGCCCACACAAGAAAGAAAGAAAATCCAGAAGCCCGTTTGAATTTCGTGTCAGCACCGAGACATAGGGGTTGGATGCATTCAGTGTTCGATAGATCTGCTTGATGGGCCCGGCAAGTGCGGAATGTGGTCCTATTTCTAGGACTATCGCGTCTTTTCCAGAATCCGATGGGAGCATATTGCTGAATCCTTGATAAAACCAAACCGGATTCTCCAGATTTTGTCGCTAGTAATGAGCTTCGAAATCTTCTGCGTGATACAGCTGCTGTGTAGTGACGGTCGAGTAAAACTGGACCTTCGGAGCCTCAGTTTTCAAAGTATCTCCAATGAGTGTGTCGTACAGTTGGCCCACTTCTTGCATGTGATTTGTTGCTAATCAGTTATGGGCTCCACTAAATTTTGATAACACTGACGAGAATGATATGCCTTGTTCACTTTCAGAAGCCGTTGAAACGCCTGCGGGTACTCCTTATCAATTGCCGCCAATACCAACTTCAGCGCGTCTGCGTCACCGGATAACGTAACACTCGAGGGACTGTTCTCACAAGAAATCACGACGCCTGGCTTCAGCAATCTGGCCACTTCATCGTACCCAAGCCCCACAGCAGCCATTGCGCCGGGACGCCTTTGTGCCTTGGAAGCGACACCTCTGTAGTAAGCGAGTAGGATTGCACTCCGCATACCGAAAGAACCTGCAGCGTAAGCGGCGGCAATCTCCCCGCTCGAGTGTCCAACTGTAGCCACCGGTGAGATATTCCAGCGTCGTAAATGGTTACACAATGCGACTTGAAGAGCTGTGCAGATAGGTGTGCTATCTGAGCTTCAGAAATCCGACTGGTCTCGGCAGGCATCAGCAGCTCTTTCTCTAGAGTCCAACCTGGGGAGTTATCCTGCTGCTGTAGAATATCATCCATTTGCTTGATATCTTGGAGGACGTCTGGACATGTCTCAAGTAGTTCTTTGCCCATTTCAGCTCATTGTGCTCCTTGGCCGGTGAAAACAAACGCAATCTTCTTCTGTGGCTGACCGGTAAATGGAGGCGAGTGTATAGTGCCATTATCGGCGCCATTGGTTATGCAAAACCCACGTACAGGAAGACGCTCCCGCCGGTGCGACAATGTGTACGCCATATCTCGCAATCTCCCTGGATGTTTTGCAGCATACTCTTAATCGTTTTGTTGCATTGATTTTAGCGACTCAAGATAGCCGGCTGACAACATCAAAAGCTCAGGCTTAGGTACTGAGTTTGAGACAGATTTAGCATTAGATAACCCAAACGACGCAGCCGAATCCAAAACGATCTAGATTCATTAGCATTTGACAACCAGCAAGAGATCAAAACTTACATAAACATTGGATCCACCTATACCATAGCTGTTGACGCTTATTCTCTCCAACCGCCCTTCTGGCCATTTTGTGGGCTCAGTCGGGACCTTGAGACGCGCTTCATCTCATAGAACTACAGACTCTTAGTTTCTGCTGCTATCGCCATCAACACAGCACGTACTCTTGGGGTTCGGGGTGTGGAATTTAATGTTCAGCAAGATTAAGCGGTGCTCCAATTCGACCACGGCTTTGATTATACTGGTAATACCAGCAGACCCTTCAGAAGGCCTGAGGTTTGGTTTCACCTGCGAATATCAGACAAGAGCAATAAGTAACGACTGCTGTATGCTCACTCCTCCGATGAGTACCCCTTCATTTCCGAAAACGCGCGCAATGGCACCTGCCTCAGTCGCATCACCGATTGCAGTGCCCGTTCCATGACATTCAACCATGGCCGTCATCGCAAGATCTTCCAAGCATGCATTACGGTATGCAGCACGGATAAGGGCTTCCTGCGCATCCATATTCGGAACTGTCAAGCCAGCAGTTCTGCCACCTGCATTGCTGCTGGTTCCTCGAATTACAGCTCGAATTGGGTTGCCGTCCCGGATTGCCTCGTCTAGTCGCTTGAGGTAGAGACAGTTGACGCCTTCGGCACGTACATATCCGTTTGCGCCGGCGTCGAACGTTTTCGAAGAGGCGTCAGGGGACAGTGCACCCCCATCTGCCATCATCATTGTCGTTTCTGGCGAAATAATGATATTAGTTCCCGCCACGATGGCCGAGGAACACTCGCCCAACTGTATTAATTAAAATGCCAGATGGACTCCCAAGCCACCTGCAGAACATCCAGCGCGAAGGATCGTACTGTTATAGGTCAGCACTTTAGTCTATCTTCTCTAATAAGAAGCCTACCTAGGTCCTCTAAGGTCGTATTCATACGAAATTCGATTCGCTTGCATCAGGCCCATGTATCCAGCATACACGTTAAAGCTTCTATTCTGCGCATCCTTTGCGTGTAGATTGCTCCACTCTTCACCGAAGCTGCCAGTATAACATCCAATATTCCTGCCCCGCCAATCAGTCTCAGCTGCGCTTTCGAAAGTTTCGCGAACCACTTCCAGCAGCAATCGTTGCTGAGGGTCAAGGTTTTCGATCTCGGCCCGTTTCATCGAAAACATCGAAGAATCAAAATGCAATAAGTCGACATCATCTAACCAATACCCCTGTTGTATAGGCAGACAATCGGCTTTTCCACGAGGATTGTAGAAGCCGTCAATGTTGAATCAACCTGATAGAACTAGCCCTCGCGCATCCTGTTTGTTAAACAAGAAGTCAAACAAAGCATTTAAGTCTCGAATACCGCTAGGAAGTCTCATTCCCATGCCGCATATTGCAACAGGTATTGTGCCTGGCCGTCTCGTGCCGGTATCGTGATTCGTAAAATTTGGAGGCATACTAGCCAAAGAGGGGACACCCAAGTTCGATGCGCGCTGTTGCACCAGTGTCGCTACCACAATTCTTGTCTGTTACCCAAGGTATTGAACTAGGCAATCCCTATCAAACTTGTTCCCTTGCTTAACACGACCCTATCTCGGAAAACCCAACCATACCCATATCATGTAATGCAATGTATATGTGCATAGACTACACGATGCATTTGCGAAACCTTCGTGTTGCCGATCTGCCAGGGCGTAGTCATGGGTGGGGTACCCCGCCGGTGGGGTATTGATGGTAGTTGGGATTAATCAGTGGGGTTTTCGAACAGAGAATACTTGGTGTAAGGATAGGAAAGGGTTAGTCCATGGTGAGCATGCGATTGGTTTATAGCTGATAAGGCGACTTCGTAGAATTAAAGTACTTCTAACGTGGCTTCTTTCTTGTGTTGCATCTTGGCTAGCACTCATTTGTGTCCCAAGCTCCCCAAATCCTATTTGTTCTTTAATAGACACCACGACATGGAGGGCTTTTCTTTTCTTTTCGGGACAGTTACTGGAGCACACGACACCAACTCCATCAACGATTTGAAACAACATCTGGAGAGACACCAGGGTCTGGAATGGGTCCGAGATACCGTGAGCGAGCTGCCGGCTTACTGGGAGGTGCTCGTCCGGAAAGTGCCTTCCATTGATGGTTCATTCCCAGGCCGAGAGGTGTTGCACCATTTCGACCGCTGGCTTCGAGAAGGTTTCGATACAGATGAAGAACCACCAACATTGAGCAACACCATTCACCTGCCTCTCGTCGTCATTGTGGGCCTGATTGAGTTCTGGCAATTTGTCGAATCGAAAAAGCCAGAATGCGAGGATCCACTGAAGGAGTTCCTAAGCCAACTTCGCGCAGACGGAACAAGCGATGTAGAGTCGATTGGCCTATGCGCTGGACTTTTCTGACGGCCTATGCGGTGGCCAGCAGCCACACTCGCGCTGATTTTGAAAGATCCGGTGCTGCTGCAATCCGGTTGGCAATGATGGTCGGAGTAGCCACCGACGCACAGGATGCGTGGTACGGCCAAGCGAAGTCATACGTCGCCGCATGGCGCACCGCGGAACAAGGTGAGCAGATGAAGCGGACGATCGATCTGGTTTACCCTCAGGCATATGTCTCGGTCCTCTATGACGGCAAGAGGTTTACCATCACCACCACGGCCCAATGGATCCGATCCACTATCCTACGCCAACTCCAAGGCGCCGGCCTGACAGTCGCTGAATCGAACATTCAAGGCCGCATCCACAGTCCCAATAGCGAGAGCAGAGACATAGCCGATGCCCTTTGTGAGCTTTGCGAAGCGACGCCTTCCCTGCAACTTGCGGATGCCTCACAGCTTGCTCTTCGGACTTACACGAACGATGGTCACGGAAAACCCGTGCAGGACAAGAGTCTTCACGAATTGGCCCTACGAAGCTCGTTAGCCAGCCTATTTTAGAGCCCTAGTGGCTGCCAAGCATGTAAAGGAGAGCTAGAAAGCTGATTTGTTAGCACTCCGATAGTACGATAATTCAACCGACTAACTCAAATTGCCTGCCTAGCTTTAATCGTACTAATGAGAGTTGACTGTACAGTCATAGATAGCACGTGGCCACTCTGGTCCCAGAATGCAAAACAATGCATGCCTGCATCGAAGGTGCGTCTTGTGCTAGCGAACCTGCCTCGACGAGATTACGTGTGTACATATGCATTTCCTGGCGGGTAAAAGGAATCTATAACACTAATTCTGTACTGCTACTAGCGTCATGACTCCTGTGATCAACAGCGCCAGGCTGCTTGAGATCTAATCCGATGCGCCATCTAATTGTTCTCCAAAAACAAAAAATCATGGTATCTATAAGAAAAGGGAAATGTAACTTGCATCTAACAAAGAGAAGAGTTACCCGATCCAGAAAGCAAAAATAGCAAAGGAAATTGTCACCCATTCACACTCATACAGTCATTATACACGCATGGCAGGATAGACCATTACACGAAGCCCTCCTGGGATTTTCTTGGAGGTAGCCTCTGAGGCTTCAGGACGCGGAAACATAGTCAGGCGCATTCGATGATCGTAGCAAGATTGGTGAGGGGACGCCTAGTGTGGACCAAGTACTTCGACTCCGCGACACAGTACGCCCAGGCGAAGGCGTGGTATTTGTTGTAATTTGAAGTGTCGGCAACGTCTCCTGCAACTTGGCCGCCTTATCTGGCGGGTGGCTTAACGCGCTCAAGCTTGGTCTCAACCTGTGCGAAGATGCATCGCTCGAAGGTCTTCCAATTTCGTTCGTTTCAATCGAATCAACCTCGCTAACGGACCCGAGATTCGATCTGGCTGGTGAGACCGAGAACCGTTGCGACGGCCTCTCTGACATGGTGGAGCTACGACAAGATTGGACTCGTGCTAGCCTCGGGACCTGAATGCTGGGATTGAATGGAGCAATGCCTGGGTGAAGATCTGCTCCAATTACGGCTGTACAAAAATGCTCACTGTCTTTCCGTTTCCAATCTGCATTGGATTCGAGATCGATACCGACTTCTGATGTCTTGACTGCGTGTATCATCCACTCAATCCTTCCGTCGGGTAGATAGAGTTCTTCCAGTCGAGCCTTGTTGCGTTTGAGGAAGATGGCATACCGGATCGAGTTCCAAGCTGTCAGCAGGGTAAGAATGATCAGAACGATCAGGAAGATCACAGAGAGCTCGACTGTCTGTACTTTGGCACTCAATGTGCGAGGAGCGGGGTTGCTTTGGAGAGTATTTACGGATGCTATGTAGATTTGGTAGAACTGCAAGAGTTCTCTGGATGATGGTAAAGTGACGGGATGTCTATTCACCGCATCGTTAGAGAACGGTGCCATGTAATAGGTCGTGAAACCTTTTGCGATAGACCCGGTATCGTTGGTCCAAGGCCAAGGGATCTGGTCTGGATTTTGGACGAAGGCTTTGCGTGTGATCGTGCAGTCTGCTCTCGAGTAGCTTGCATGGCCTATCGGGCCGGTAGGTTTCCAGTTCTGCCCGCCATTTACTCCACCAGTGTCGTCGAATGACACTTTGAAATCACTCGCATGTAAAAGCGAAATTGAGAGATCTAGCGTCTCATTATTATGGTGCATGCGATCATCAATCTCGGGATCAGATTGAATGAGCGTCACGAAGATCGCCTCTCGCATTTGGTTGGATTGGGACCAGTTTGCAAAGCTGTCGAAGTCGGATGTCACTCTGTACTTCGAGGAATCGAGCCAGGCCAAATCATAAGACTCTCGATATGATGAGAATGCGTCGACTGGGTGGTAGAAGTCATGGCTGCCGGACCCGGTAACGTTGCTCAAGACGACGTCGTCTACGTAGGTGCACTTGATCGTCCATGTCGGGTCCCATTCACTAGCGACGTAAATCCATGGCGGCGTAGTCAATGGTGGCAAGAAGTCTAAGAGCTGACTATGTGGAAAGCCTGCGCTGATCAGACTGTGAGCTGTATCGTTCCACAAAACTTCCTGGAAAAGCGTATTTCCAAAGGGGCCTCCACCTCGAACAGCCGGCAGCACTTGGAACTGCTTGTGTGTGACTGTGAGACCATTCTTGAGGGAGACTTTGGCGATGGGACCTGCCAGAGCGCAAGTGAGGGTGACACCGACAACGACTATGAGCTGGAGAAGAAGATGCCAGTTCTGTCTTGCAAAGATTTGTCGTCGAAGGACCACCATAACGTCCCATCCCTCTCCAAGGCCAGATATGGAGAACAGCTTGTGAAGGGGGACACCGGTCTTCTTGCGTAGAACGCTGTTGCATCCTCGCCGCCACCAGAATCTGGTGAAAGCCCAAAGTCCTATTGTCCCAAGAACTGATATGATGACGTTGAGCGAAGCTTGTACGCTGGAAAGGTCCCAACGCGTGGAAATAACAATCCATAGCGCAGCCATGACCACAAGTCTATTCAAAGGTTAGATAGCGAAAACTCCGAGAATTGATGTACATACCGCAATAGCTTGATCTGGGTACTGACCTAAGCATGAACGGAGCAATCAATTGGTTAGTAAGAGAAATAGTCTTCAAGTAGAGCTGCACACTGCGATATAAGTACAAGGAACTTGACGGAGGAATGATACAAATAGACATGATCGTCGAGGCGCAGGGTTGATCCTCATGGAGGTGCATTGAGACATTGCCATCTCGGGCAACTGTTGACCAACACTGCGCAGCCACGACTGAAGATCTATAGGCAGACTGCACATGTGCAGGCACAAGGCCAGCTCATACTGCGACTTCACAAGGTAACCAATAGGAGAAGCGCACATCTGTATGCTCTTCTGTCGATCATATATTCATCGCAATCTTGTTGGAGGCACCACGTCGATACTGTCTCTCGATTCCCTTCTACGTTGCCCACCGATCTTTGGGTCTTCTTGCTGATGCACCCAGCCACACCTGATTGTTGTTCTCGCGTTGGGCTTAGCGTCGGACGTGAGATGCGAGAGGTTGTGTTCAGGAAGGCCGGTCTGTGTCCAGTAGAGTAGTGCCCCGAGAATATAGCGGCCTGTGCGCATTTCGCAGGGCATCAAGCGTCCGTGCACGCCACCGATCTTTCCTCTCAGCCCGTACACCGTGTCAAGACATCGTTTTCGAAAGTCTTTCACACGATAGGGTGTTTATGAGTACTTACACCTGAGCATGGAACGCGACGCATTTCTCCGCCCACAAGGTCGTGTCAGCCTAGCGTCGACGCGACAGTCGAGTCCTGCAGATCCTAGAGCGCGTCCACAATTCCGACACATCTTTGTCTGCATCTTTGTGCTCAAGCTGCTCACGCAGTTCATCTTCGCTCTGCTAGAGCTCCCTCTTGTTCGCCTTGCCGAAGATCTCGTCTGCCAAAGCCTTCTGGGCGTAGACCATGACAAGAATGGCGAATCACGATGCAAATCCGAGTCGGTACAAGACGCGACCGCACAAATTATTGGGTTTAAGACGACCTTTGATGCATTGCCATGTACGCATTTGTTCAGCTCTGTCTGGGCCAACCACTAATGAGTTCTTCAAGGCGTCCTGACTGCGTGGCTTTATGGACAGATATCCGACTTGTGGGGTAGGAAAACAGTTATGTTTTTATCGAACACCGGCCAGTTCATGGCTTTGTGCTCGATTATCTTCGTCGGTGAGGTGTACGGCAGATATCCCTCAGCGCCAGCATGCTCACCAATTCCCAGGCTTCTTTATGCGCTCCACGCCCGCTAAGCTACTATGGCTCCCGTCTGCGTGGCTACTAGCCGGCGGAGGCATGAGAGTCGAGATGGCTATGCAGTATACTACGCTTTGCGACGTCGTTTCACGGGAACAAAGGTAGATGTTCCTTATTCAGGCTAGTCTGCTACTTGAACAGTGTTGACCTCATCACAGAACTATGCTACTGTCTTTTCTCCACGCTTCTGACGGGATCGGAGCACTCCTCGGCTATGTGCTTAGCTCTTGTTTCATGCAATATTCGCTTCTGTGGCCTTTCGGCATCGCCGTTGTCACTTTCATTGCAAAATTCTTTATACTTCGATACACTCCAGAAACAGCGCCTTGTTACAACGAGTTGAGCGACGACATAACAAGCCTTGATGAGTATACCTTATCCGACGTAGGGACCGATGGCACCGTACCTCAGCAAATGCAGCAAATCTCATCACACTCCCTCACTAGCAATCGCTTTTCGACTATCAATTGGCAATGGGGAGCTTGCCAAACTCAGATACGTAAATTTCGAGACCTTGTCAACATCTGCGGTGTCAATGTGGTATTTACGAGCTTCGCGATTAAACGCATTGCTTTCGTTAGCCTTGCATTCGTGTTTCAATACGCTTCGGAGATTCTCGAACAGGATCTCTCCAAAATGTTTTTGATCAGAGCATTCCACCAATTCAGTGTCGCTGTCCTCTTCATATGCCTACTACCCTTGCTCACGCGTAGTCTACTCAGCCCGGCAAAGGATGTTTGGGTCATCAGAGTGAGCCTGATCACACTAATGATCGGGTTCTACGTTGTTTGGAATGGTCGCAGTCTCTCAGGCTTTGCTATTGGTACGTCAAAGCCTCACTGCGGACTTCATCTGCTCACTTCTTTCTAGGTTTGGGCATCTGTGGCCTGGGCGAAGGACTTGAAGTAGGGTTACAATCTCTAGGATCGTACCTTGTAGGCGATGTAGATCAGGCTGCATTCTTCTCCATTGCGAGCATGTTGGGTGTCATTGGAGAGCTTGTTGGAGGACCGCTCATGGCTAGTGCCTATGCAATCCGAGACAACGATCGTCGTCCTCTAGGTTATTCCTTTTTACTTTCGACAGTAAGTGTAGATCTCTATCAGAGGTTATGCAGCTGACACAAGAAGGTCTTTTTCGGGTGCGTATTTGCCAGCAGTTATCTGCTCAAGACGTCCCGTGTCTAGTTTGCTGCCAATATACACCAATCATGTTCAAAAGGCTGAGGAGGTGATGCATGTTTATGAGCGCGTGGCTTGCAACATGGCCGCAGCTCAAAGCAACTTCGTACAACAGGCAGGTTTACAACGAGCATTATGCATATTTGCCTTCTTTAGGTTGCATGTAATTTTATACCCGGCAAATGAACATGCAATTAGGGGGAGTTTGACGTGGTTGGGCCGTGTTAGGTCTCCGGTCCTTCAAGACCCCGCAAATATTTTGCAAGCGTCATTGGAGCCCGACTCCATGCCAAGTTATTGTATATGTCTCTATCATGAACTGTCTACATCCTGCGAAGATAGCACGAAACTACTGGTTACCTGATTGCCTCATTCGCAGATCCACAAATCACAACATAGAGCCAGCTACCCTAGACATACCAGTCAAAAGTTCCATTGCTTATGGTGTGCATACTATGATAAGGGCACTAAGCATCTAACAGCCTAACTTCGCCTCAACAGTTATCTTGCATTGTTCGCTGCCTTGCGAAGCCCCGTCCTCATTCCTTCGCCCATCAGCACAGCGTCACAGAAGTCACTTGCAAGCAGATATATCTCTCAAGCATATTTCAGGTAGGTACGACATATTTTAGGCGGCCCACCAGCTTACTTTCAAGTCAAACATCACCGTCGATATGCCTGGTGTCACCGCGAACGACAAGGTCCAGCCTTGGAGAGCACATTGGCCTCCTACAACTCCAGTCGACACCCGCTTCATGTCGGGCTTGAAGAAAGGCGACCTCTTGACAATCGACGGCTCAAGCGGGAACTCTGGGGGCGTTGGTTACAATGACAAAGGAGAGGGTATTGCTCCACCAAAGGAGCCCGAAGCAGAGAAGAAATAAGGACGTTCATGTGCTATACTGCTACTGAAGTTCTTGGAACTGTATTGCAGCTACGCGAAAATGTTCGTGCAGAAATGAAACACCCGTTCACGACACGTTCACTTGAAATAGATGAATACTCTGATCTCAATGCTCACCCGTGGTGCCGCATCCTCATCCGCGCATGGGTTAAGAAACCCAGAATGTGGAACGCCTGCTTTGTGATCAACTCTCGTGTTGTTTGCTCAAGTATTACACGAATTCTTACCTCTGCCAGATGGGGCTCGCGAGTCCATTTGCTGAAACACCACCACCTCATCATCCTGGAGATTGGCATAGTAATACCATCTATGCTTGTCGCTGTAGTACACCCTCAAGTTCTCATTGAACCTGTTGTCGAATACGATGTCTTGACTGACTACATCTTTCTCATAGTCTACCGTGCGCACATCACACAGTGCCAGTGGCCAATCATCTCCAGGGCCCTGAAGGGATTTCCACAGGCTTTTCGTGTTAGCACGGCGTTGCTGCGTTTGGTATCTATACTTACTTCATCACAAGAAGATTGGGATGCCGATCTGCGGAGTCCTTGAAGGCAGCGCTGCTGGTCAAAGCTGCAGATTCCGACGTGAAGTCGATGTGAACGAGGGTGGTTGGCAAAAGGTTCTTGTACGGCTCGCCGGTATGGTACGGAAATTGTTGGGTCCGCTTTCGAATCTGGTATCTGTCAGAGATGTTGTCTAAAAAACACTGTTGCGGAGATGAGCGGTACCTGATGCTCCAAGACTTCAATGGCGCATGCATCTGGGTACATCTCCTTCAACAAGGCCTTTACTTCTGTGTAAAACACATCTTCAACTTTGGCCGAGTCATCGAAATCAGCCATCTTTAAAACAGACTGCAACTTCCTTGTCGTGAATCCGCATGTATCGAAGGATGGAGGCGCCTTCATTTTCCTGATGTTCTGGATGGAAATAGTATTAAGCTCATTCTTTACGTTGGTCCTTGGAAATGTACCTCCGGTGTCGTAATTCATTGTATATAGCTTCTCAAGCTTATGTTTCGGTTCGTACTTGAGATACGCAACATCAGCCTGGATGGCGTTATCATTGTGGCCGACATTGGAAGTAGCGTGGTGGTTATTGAGAGGAAAGCTTATAGAGTCTATAGTCTTAGTAAGAGTTTCGGTTGTAGACATTATTGCAGGATAAATTGTTTGTAAGGAAGGAGTAAAGGAGCGGGCCTACTCTGGGAGCCCCGCGACACAAGTTATATAGACACCCCAACCAACAAAGCTGCGCTAATCCGTATCTGGGCGCGAAGTAAGCAATCTACCTGGCGTTTTCTCCCAACCTACACTTTAAGTGACTCTTCGTGATCGCACGAAATTCGTTGATCTGAGTATAGATAGCCTGTTCAATAGCTCGCCAGCACATCACGCAGCTCCGTCGTCGGCTCAATGATGAGTTTACCGCGATCTCTTACCCGCGTTCTTTGCTCATATGCATATGCTAGCCCGATAAGCTTCGCCTCCGAAAACCTCGCGCCCATGAAGCTGATACCAAATCTGTTCATGATATCTTAGTGTTAATTTCTTGAAAGCCAAAAGAATACTTACGGTATCCCAGGTGCCACGAAGGGCATGCCTCGATCGTTCTTCACCACCGTCGTGTTGGCCGCGTAGAAACCCAAAGGCACACTAATAACTGGTGCGCCCGCTCCAGCGGCGAAGATTGGAGACCCATTCGCTGGCATGATGACAGCATCAAGATTGTCGCGTTCAATAGCACCTAAAAGACCGCCTTCGCCGCCGTAATACAATAACTCCATATAAGCTTCCCAAAATCGTGGGTCGGTGTTATTCCAACGCTGCTTGAAAAGAGCATCGTCCCAGACTTTTGTGTCTCTGTCCGCGTAGTCTTCGAGGCCAAAACTTTGAGTAAACCGACGCACGTCCTCGAGTGAAGTGACGTTCTCTGGATTTTCAACGAGCTGGTTAAAGTAACGCGATAGATTCACAATGAAGTCCGCATTTGTGACCTGGCCTTCCACAGTAGAGTTCAAGAGCTCAGCCGCTGCTGTAAAGTCTGAATTATCTACAATGACAGCGCCAGCATCTCGCATGATAGACACGGCTTTTTCGAAGATCTGGACTTGTTGCCCATAGGTGCTGATCTGGGTGGAGCGGAGCGCCATAGCATTGCGTGGAATGCCGATCCGCGCTCCGGCAAGAGCGGAATAATTGCACGCTGCAACATAGTCTGGTATCACACCATGATTAGGGATGGCGGAGGTGTAATTATCCTTTGCATCAAAACCAGCGATAGCCTGTAATATGATCGCCCCATCTTTCACGTTTGTTGTGATGGGTCCAACAGTGTCAAGATGCTCGCTGATGGGAATGACCAGGCTTCGCGATGTTAATCCAACAGCTGCATTACGTTAGCATATATATTTGTCAAATGAACATTGCTAATACTTGGCTTAATTCCAACAACATTGCCCCATGAAGAAGGCAATACTATAGACCCATCTGTTTCCGTCCCAATGCTACCTGCGGCAAGACCGAGTGATGATGCGACTGCACTTCCACTTGAGCTTCCATTCGGATCCTGATCACGGTAGTACGCGCCATACGTTTGTCCTCCTAGGGCTGACCATCCTGATGTCGAGTTGCTGGACCGATAATACGCCCACTGGCTTAAGTTGGTCTTCCCAAGGAGGATTGCGCCAGCTTCTCGGAGCTTTCGCGCAATCGTCGAGTCCTCAGGGACGGTGCTTTTGAGCAGTGCGTAAGAACCAGCTGATCCAGATTAGCTGACTGGAGCAGATAAACCCAAATGCAACGCACATGTTGTGTTCATCCCATCCTTTGTCGCAATATTGTTCTTGATGAGTATCGGAATACCATGCAATGGTCTAGGATGCACATTCAGTCATCTTAAAACAATTGCATTGGTCAAAGCACCTACCCTCGAATCTTTCCATCCGCTCTTTCTGCATCAAGCTGGGCAGCCAAGTCTAAAGCATCAAAGTTGACCTCGGTGACAGCATGAAGAGTGCTGTTGACTTCGTGAATCCTTCTGATATATGCCTATGATTATCCCATCAGCTAAGGACGCTATATAACAGATACAAGGTGCGTTCATTTTTACCTCAACCAGGTCGACGCTCGTGAACTGTTCTGATTGGAGTCCTTTGACTAGCGCACCGATAGTCGCGTTTATTAGAGCAGGAAGTTCCGGCTGAGATGCTGCAGCGCTCTGTTAGCTACTTTGTGGTACGTGGGGCAAAGTACATACAAGTGCAAGGAGTAATTGGTCGCGCAGCAGCGAAGCTTGCGAACAAACCGATAACCGGGGCGAATGCAGCCCACCTTCCTGGTCTCATAGCGTCTTTCAGTCCCGTCAAAGGTGACTAGGCAGTCCGATAGTGGTCTTTCGTCGCTCTGTTGAGGTCTATCTCGCTCTTAAACAAGATGGCCGGGTGGCGGGCTGATTACCGGTAGTACCTAGGCAAATACGAGGGGTGACCCGGGCCAGGTGACGCGCACGCCTGTCACATTTTGTCACCAGCTCGTAGCGTGTGAACGGTCTCGGCAGGCAAAGTTACCGACCTTGGAATGTTTTCAAGGCTCAACGCTGAAGCGCATCGCCACGTACTTAGCCATACAAAATATCGACCTTGGAACGAGCAGCAGCACAACCATGTGTCGTGTCGCATATTTTCCTTCGCGCTCCCACCATACACAGTGCATGGCCCGCTAGCGGTAAAAGATGACTCTGCAACTCCATTGTCCGCACAAAGCTCTTGAACCCTTAAATCCGAAATATATGCATCGCTCTGTTGAAGATGTGCTACGCTTAGAGTTATCGTCTAACGTTTACAAAACTGCTAAGAACAGAAATTACTTACGATAGTCACCATAATATAGAGCCGCCCGTCACTAAGTAACGAGATCTGCAGGCCAACAACTAGCTAGGCTATGTACATACTGTTGTCTCCACTGTTGTAGTAATACTGTAAAAGCTTGCCAACGTAGCAAAACGCTAGCAGGGGGCGGCATGCGCTAGATAAACTTAGATTACGGCTAATGCAGCTTTATATAAGGGGCTTAACTAAGTTGCTATTGCTATATATTAGAAACAAACCCTTAAAATAGCTCTATTTGTTAAAGCGTATTAATAAGCAGCGAGCTATTGTTACAATCTAAGATAGCTCTAGCTGCTGCCTTGTTAACAACTGCTTCTTCCTTACTTACTTAATTAGAGCAAGGGAGAAGAGCTTGTAATAGTTAGCTTGTTAGATATATAGAATACTTGCTAAGTTTACTATATTCTAAAATAAGATAATAAAACAACAATATACCTAAACACAAGTAAGTCTTCTAGGTTATAGAAAAGGCTAGATAACAAAATTTTAAAAATAAAGTTATATATTAAGTAATAACTATAAAGATTTATTTATTATAGAGACTTTGTCTTTTTATATATATTCTAGTAGTTAAGTAGTTCTATTTACTAAGAGAAAGCTACTAAGTAGCTTTATACTTACTAATAAATTCTTGTTATATAGTCTTATATAGCTTTATTTGCTAAGAAAAAGTTACTTTACGTAATAGCTATTACAATTTAAGATAAGCTCTAACTATTGCTATATACTACTTAACTATATATAGGCTAATTAGCTTATAATACTTTTAATACTATATAACTAAGCTTTACTTAAGTATATATTACAATCTAAAATAGCTCTAGCTATTACTTTATACTACTTAACTATACGTAGACTAATAGAACTACAGCACTAATATAATAAAATAGATACGTAATATACGTAGCTCTACTTATATATATAGAGCTACTAAAGAGATTACGTAATATAGCTCTTTCTTAGTAAATAGAGCTACTAGTAGCTTTATCTTAGTATTAACGTTCTACTTCTAAAGTCTTGCTTAATTAGAGAAAGTTAAAAAAGTATATAAAGTTAGCTTTGTTAAAACACGTAAATACTTGCTAAGTTACTAAAGTTCTAGTATAAAACAATAAAACAATTAATAACAAACACTTAAGAGTCTTCTAGGTTATAGAAGAGGCTAGACAATAAAGTTCTAAAAACAAGGTTATATATTAAGCAATAGCTATAAAGATTTATCTATTATAGAGACCTTGTCTCTCTATATATATCTTAGTAGCTATATAGTTTTATTTACTAAGAAAGAGCTACTAGGTAGCTTTATATTAACTAACAAATTTATATTACGTAATCTTTTATAGCTTCTTTAGCTAAGAGAAAGCTATCTTTTACGTAATAGTTAAGCTTTAGACTATAAAGGTTAAAGTAATTAGTCTACGTGTAATTAAGTAGTATAGGTCTAGTAGCTACTTAAACTAAGTTATAATATTATTCTTCTTTTCTAGCTTTATTGTTCTAATAATTTAACTTATTTCTAAAATTACTTTTTTATATGCAGCGTAGTTCTCTTTATACTTAAGGTAATTTTTTTACTAGTTTTTTATTTTTCTTTCTACTTAACTATACTTAGAGATACTACTTGTTATTTTACTATAAATTGCTACTATTGCGTTGCTATAGTTTTTGCTAGTAGTTTTAAAATAGCTAACTCTTGTAGTTGTTATAAAAGAAAGAGTTTTTAGTATATAGTTAAGCTATTAACTAGTTACTATAGTTATTATATTTGCGCAAAGACTAAGTGTTCTCTAGTGTTTTCTAACACTAAATATAAAAAGTTAAATAATAAGTAGTAAGCTACTTAGTTACATATTACGTAGGCTAAAGCTAAGCTTGCTACTACTAAGTTAGTATTGCTTAAAGTAAAAGAGTTAAAAAGAAAAAGAGAGCTTAAAGAGATTGCTATAACTAAAAAGCTAAATATTAACGTTCTACTTCTAAAGTTTTACTTAATTAGAGAGAGTTAAAAAAGTATATAAGGTTAGCTTTATTAAAACACGTAAATACTTGCTAAGTTACTAAAGTTCTAGTATAAGATAATAGAACAATTAATAATAAATACTTAAAAGTCTTCTAAGTTGCAAAAGAGGCTAGATAATAAAGTTCTAAAGATAAAGTTATATATTAAGTAATAGCTATAAAGATTTATCTATTATAGAGACTTTGTCTCTTTATATATATCTTTGTAGCTATATAGTTCTATTTACTAAGAAAGAGCTACTAAGTAGCTTTGTATTTACTAACAAATTTATATTATATAATCTCTTATAGCTCTTTTAGCTAAAAGAGAGCTATTCTTTATATAATAGTTAAGCTTTAGGCTATAAGAGTTAGAGTAATTAGTTTATATATAATTAAGTAGTATAGGTTTAGTAGCTACCTAAACTAAGTTGTAATATTTTTCTTTTCTTTTAGCTTTGTTGTTTTAATAATTTAACTTATTTCTAAAATTACTTTTTTATATATAACATAGTTCTCTTTATACTTAAGGTAATTTTTTTACTAGTTTTCTATTTTTCTTTCTACTTAACTATACCTAAGAATACTACTTGTTGTTTTACTATAAATTGCTACTATTATATTGCTATAGTTTTTGCTAGTAGTTTTAAAATAGCTAATTCTTGTAGTTATTATAAAAGAGAAAGTCTTTAGTATATAGTTAAGCTAATAACTAGTTATTATAGTTATTGTATTTGCGCAAAGGCTAAGTGTTTTCTAGTATTTTCTAACACTAAGTATAAAGAGTTAGATAATAAGTAGTAAACTACTTAGTTATATATTACGCAGGCTAAAGCTAAGCTTGCTACTACTAAGTTAGTATTGCTTAAAGTAAAAGAGTTAAGGAGAAAAAGAAAGCTTAAGAAAATTACTATAACTAAAAAGCTAGAGTAGCTAGAAAATAAGGCTAGATTGCTAAAAAATATTTTATTACTTAAGCTTATAAAATATATAGCTAATTTTAATTTTCTAAATATAGAACTAATAGCTAACTTAAGCTAGTTATAAGCTAACTTTACTTTCTTTATTAACTCTTTTTTCTTTAACGCCTTGTTGTTTAATTTTCTCTTAGGTTTTAAACTTAGAGGTTTCTTTAGTAGTAGATTTCTACTAAAAAGTAAACTCTCTATTTTATTAAGTACCTAATAAGTTTCTATATATTTTTTTTAGTTAGGTATTTTTTCTATTTTACTAGATATTTCTATTAACTTCTAAATTTTTATAGATTCTTAATTAATTCTACTATAAATTCTTTAGAGTATATAAGTTTAGGTTTTTTAACTATCTAGACTTTAAAGAGTACTAGTTTTAAGAGTTTAATATAGAAAACTAGGTAGATTTTTATAGAAGCTAGTAGCTTAAGTTTATAGT
>BLYF01000044.1:24127-57070 GCA_014905255.1 Herpotrichia juniperi | reverse complement strand
AGGTTAGAGTAATTAGTCTACATGTAGTTAGGTAGTATAAGTCTAGTAGCTGCCTAGACTAGGTTGTAACACTAAGATCTTAGAAGCTACTATAGTATTTACTTAGTTCTATAGGCTTTAAAAGCGCTAGGCTTTTATTACCTAGTTACTTAAAAGAGCTTTATACTTTTATATTTCTAGTTTATACTTGTTAATAGCTTTCTCTATAACGTTTATTAGTTTTTTAGAAAGCTTAGAAGCGCTAGTTGTAGTATCTAGAGTATTTAGGTTTAGCTCTACTTATAGCCCTTTACTAAGTGCGTAGAATTTAAATTAAACGTACTAGAAAAGCTAAAAAGCGCAATTTGTTACCTAGTAATTACTTATAGAGAGAGTTAGTTTACTTATTATAGCAAGATTATAGATCTTTAAACTAGCGTGCTAGCAATTAGTATAAGAAAAAGAGTTAGCTAATAGTAAAGTTTTTAATAAATTAAAGCGTTTAAACGTGTTTCTAGCGTACTAGTATACAAAGAAAACAACCTTTTTTTCTTAAAAAGCTAGGCTTATAACTATAGAGAAGAAAATAAGTTAGAAAACACTATTTAGGTAATTATAGAATAGACTACTAGTTTATTATACAAGTAGTAGAAAGCTTGCTATATAAAGAGAGCTTTAGAGACAAGTTTCTCTAGCTCTATTAAGCTAAGTACTATTAAAGAAGGCTTTTAGCAGCAAGAAAAAGGTACTTATTAACGCAATATAATCTTTAATAAGTGCTAATTTCTCTAAATCTACTTTAATTTTGTTAAGTAAGATAATAAATCCTAGGTACTTAGTATATATAGTATAAAATTTGCTTTTATTAAATACTACTTATAGTCTATATTCTTTTAGTTTTAAGAGAATCTTTTTAATATATTTCTTATATTCTTCTAACGTTTTATTAGTATAGACTAGAATATTATTAAAATATACTAGTGTAAATACTCTAAAGTACTTGTTAAGCGCTATGTTAATAGCAGCTTAGAAAGTAGTAAGTGCGTTAGTAAAGCTAAAAGGTATAACTATATATTTAAATAGTTTTTTTAAAGTTTTAAAGGCTATTTTCTACTTGTTTTCTTCTACTATTCTAATTTAGTAAAATTTCTCTTAAATATTAAATTTAGTGTACTACTTAGATTCTTAATTTTTTTATATTATTTTATTAATATTAGAGAGTAAGTATTAATTTTTCTTTATTAAGTTGTTAAGCTGTCTATAGTTAATATAAAGTCTTAATTCTCTATTTTTTTTTAGTATAAAGAAAATTGCTAAGGTAAAGAGGCTTTTACTATATTTTATAAATTTTTGTTTTAGGTTTCTTTTAAGTTATTTCTTTAATTCTTTATATTTTTCTCTTGTAGTAGGCCTAACCTTAACTAGTACTTAGTTTTCTAGTTTTGCTTCTTTAACTAGCTCTATTCTATAGTTTTATATTTAATAATTAGAGAGTGTTTTAAGTTTCTTCTAATTCTTAAAAATATTATAAAAACCTTTGTATCTCTTTAGAATTGTTCTCTTAGTAGAAGTTTTATTTTCTTTCTTAGTCTTTAGTTCTATAGCTACTACGTAGACTAAATCTTCTAGTATTCTTTTTCTAAAGAGCTTGTCTATATCTTTAGTAGAGATTAACCTTAAAGAAGTTATTTTGTATTTTTATTATTACTTCTCTAGGTTTCCTAAAAGTTAGACCTCTACTATACGCTATACTAGGTGTTTTTTCTTATTAAAAAGACTAAAGTTTATTATAAGCTTTTTTTTTACTTAGTAAATTGCTAAACTAAGTATCTAAAAATTTCTAAAATTTTATAGCTAGTTTGCCTACGTTTCTTGTTACTTAAAAGATTGTAATTCTAGTAGCTATTTCTATTAGTTAGTTAAAAATATATCTAGTTTAATTTCTAATAAAATTAGCGTCTTTTAATAGCTTGTATATTATCTAAAGTCTAAATTATTTATAATCTTTTAAGTTCTTTAAAAAGAAGTTAGAGTTAAAGACTTTATACTTTTAAATTACAAGTAGTACAGCTAGTATAGTTAGTAAAGTTGTTGTAGTAAAGGTTAATTTGTATAAGTATATCTAGGCAAAAGCTTTAGATAATATAGCTAGTAATTAGTTAATTATTTCTGCCTACTATATTTCTAGTATACTGCTTTAAGCTATAGAGAACTTAGCAAGGGTAAAGTTATTTCTCTATATTAGAGTTATTAAGAGTATTTACTCTAGTAGTTTTATTTTATTAAAGATGTCTTCTTTAGTATTATAACTTAGTTTAGGCAGCTACTAGACTTATACTACTTAATTACACGTAGACTAATTACTCTAACTTATACAGCCTAAACTCTAGCTATTACGTAAAGGTAGCTTCCTTTTAGCTAAGAGAACTATAGAAGATTACGTAATATAAATTTATTAGTAAGTATAGAGCTACTTAATACCTTCTTCTTAGCAAATAGAACTATATAGCTACTAAGATATATATAGAGAGATAAAGTCTCTATAATAGATAGATCTTTATAGCTATTGCTTAATATACAACTTTGTCTTTAGAACTTTATTGTCTAGCCTCTTCTACAACCTAGAAGACTCTTAAGTGTCTATTATTAATTATTCTATTGTTTTATCCTAGATCTCTAGTAATTTAGCAAGTATTTATATGTTTTAATAAAGCTAACCTTATATACTTCTCTAACTCCTTTTAATTAAGTAAGACCTTAGAAGCAGGACGTTAACATTTAAGCTAGCTATTGTTTTATAAAAAGTTTATAATATAAATATAAGTTTACTCTTTATTTAAGCTACTATTTTAAAGAGTAAAGACTTGTTTAAGTAGTATTTTAATTAGAATGTTTTGTTTTATTTCTATTTCTATTTATAGCTATTTAGTTAAAAAGAGGGCTAGTTAACTTGCATTTTCTAGTAGATTAATATTTTTAAGAAGTTAATTAATTCTAATGTAAAGGGCTACGTCCTAAGGACTAAAGTGCTAGGTCTCTAGATTATTAGCGTTGAAAGAAACTATCTACAACTGCGTGCATAAATCTGCAACAGATTAGCAGGCATGTTTAAGCAGAACTAATAATCTAAAATATAAGCTTACTGTGTCTTGAATGATAGCCTGTATTTTAATGCGCCAATCCCATGCTTCTATTAGCTGTAGAAGATGCCGTCTACTCCGTAAAAAGAGACTCGATAATTACTATACTGAGACTTGTTATACTTGTCAATTACATCTACAAGTCTCTAATACATTTCTCCATCATCAAAGTTGCATATTTCTGTCTCTGTGCGGCCGTTGCCTGTAATATATGGCGTGTCGTACAAGCCGTGTGCTTCTCTTCCCTGAAGTGTCTTTGTCAAGAAACTGCTGTTAATTTTGTCCTGTTTCCTGCATGGCTCGCAGGCCCTTCCCCTTGGTGATCCAGGCAGCATTAGGTGTTCAAACTCCCCTCTTTTATTTGACGCAAGGGGCCCGCGAGTCGCGGAAACGCAAATAAATCTTAGCCGGGAGCATTCAGGGTCAAAGGGGTACGAATGGAGTGACGGCGCTTCCTGTGCAGACAGAGATCTGTAATGTACGGCTGAAGGGTAGTGGCCTAAGAATCGGAGAAGAATACACTTCTTATCTCTGTCTAAGGGGTCCGTACAGATGAGGACGTGGGGTAATGTGCGAGCCTTGTCGAATGTGTCTCCTTCCTCTGGCTTCCATTTATGGTCAACGACGACGGCCTCACCGCAAGGATGCCTATCTAAAAGATAGACGCAGACAAGGCGCCCGAGTGTCCTGAACTGCTTATTAAACTGGTTGCAAATCTGCTCTCCGAACTTCATACGTTCATCCCCTAAACCACCCTCTTGATCACTGGACTCGTTCTCATATACGGGGTCAACCTCGGTGCTGTCGGCAGACTGGCTGTCTCCGTCAGATTCCTCATTATAAAGTGATTTGAACTCCCATTTCTTAGCAAGCTCGTGCTTTGACCTAGATCCGTTATTTCTGATGAAGGCCTTGAACCTGCCCCACTCTCTTTCAGAGGCTTCTGGGTTGAGAAGATTGATACAGCACATAGTGCCCGTTGACTTCTCATATTCCAGTAGTTTCGCCACTCTCTATCTGTTTCGAACATGGCAACCGGGCGGCGATTAAGAACGAACAACTTCTCGTTCGTTTGAACAAACAAGAAATGCCAGTTGTATTTTTCATCAAGCGCTTCGTTGATATCGTGCTGCCAGCCATAGATTTTAGACCTCATCTTGTGCTCAATCATATATTGTTGTTTATCTTCTAAGTCGACGGCGGGCAGGTCGCATATAAGAGGCTGCACAATGTTGTGGTAGAGTTTAAATCCATAATGACGCAGAACTTGCTGATACTCTCTCCAGACAATTCATACACGATAGATATTTTCGTGAGTTTGTTGAAGGTGAGGTATGATCGAATGATCCATCTAGGGAATGATTGGAGGTTGGTAGGGTTGGTATATATCCCCCCAGTTGCTGCTGCTTCAACGAGGGATTTCAACGCATCCTGTAGGTGATCGACATGAACAGCAAATGGTGCAGACCAGACTTAGCGTCAGCATAACCTTCCAGGTTTGGTATGGCATGAAGCAGGCGTAATTGGGATATTGCAGTAGCATCAATATGATGATTGGGACCCAGACTTGACGGGAGGTGTATGCACATTCCCCCGACTTTACATCAAATGGCAAGACCTTTACACTCTCATCTCATCCTCAAGTCGTCTGTTGTTAACCCATTTCCAGGCTTCGACAGGATCCTTCCGGGCTTCGAGAAAGTCCTTTGGTAGGTTTGGTGCGTTATGTGCGAAAATGATGGCACCATTAGCGGCACTGTTCTCGACTCCTATATTTGAGCTGTTAGCATCTCTCCTCTTTGTGCGGAAATATGGATCGCGCCTCGAGCAATGCCAATCTCTTCAGTCTTCTCGCTGGCAGACAGGAGCGTGCTGAAACAATTGCTTTCAGCTGCCCAGCCACAAATCCTTACATTCCCTAGACGAACTCATCCAAGAGAAGCTAAAGTATTACAATGGCCAAGACGATGTTGTAGCCAAACGCAAGGACACATGTTCTTCCCCAGATAAGAATAGTACTTAAGCTTCTCCTCTCGTTATTCGCAAATTCTGGTGCATAGGAGCGGTGCAGATGCGTTTAGGCAGTCTCCTACTGCGCAAGTAGATTGAGATTAGAAGTTGGCGCCAGTGTAGAGTACGTTTGCTGTTTGTGAGAAAGGAAATACACTCGTGAGACGATAATATACTTGTCATACGTTACTTAAGTTTGATCGTGCCTGGATAGGATAAGCCTTGATCCGCTCCTGTACTTGCTTTCGTTCGGCCTCGTCCAAATTGCCACGATTGTATAGCAGAACGGATGCACGGTAATCTCTGCCTCCTGGAAAATGCGCTTCTCCTCTACGTGCAGAGGTTGTGTTTGGTCGAAGTCTGCCTGGCGACCTGGCTCAAAGTATACAAGAGATGGCCGAAATGGGTTGACGCGGCGCAACACCTCTTGCTTGGAGGGGTTCTGTGGCGCGGTCGTATTAGGCCGCAGCTCAGGAATGACTAGCCTCGCAACCAGGAGATCATCGTCGCTCTGTAGCATTTGGGTGAAGTCGTCAATGCGTTGGTGGGCGGACTGCGGTGCGCGCTCAAGCATGTCCCAAAAACGCTCACACGTGCTTTGAAGTTTTGCTCCCCGATCTCGACAGTCAGGGTCTTATAACTCCCTAAATTGAGCGGAGAGAGATTCTGATGCTACGTCGTTGGCCATGTTTGGTTGTGGAAGAGCGCGGGTTGTGTGGTTTCGTGCGAGATTTGTCTACAAAATACCGTGTGCCAAGCCCGAAAACACGTGCGGCCGTGTCACCGTGTTATTAATGCTCGTGTTCAAAACGCCATTCTAACTCCATCTCTATCTCCATCCCAAACGGCGCCCTCACTCACTATTATGGCGAAGTGGGTTCTTCGAGATCTGACCAACCTAGACCGATTTTTCTGGAAAGACACACGAGGACTTCCAGCAACTTCTGATGGAAAAGGTTGCGGACAAGAACTTTGACAGCTCGAATGAGCGCGTGCTTCCTACGAGCGAAGTCATGGTGCTGGCTTTTAACGAAATAGCAGTTAAGAAAAGCAGGGGCTTTTTCATGCCTCTGCCAAATCGCAACAGCATTAGCAAGTGGAAGGCCAATCCAGAGAATCGTCTGCCGTGGCAACCCAGGTACGCCTACTTAGACATTCTTATTCGGCGGTATACTCACAAAACGCAGGGCGTCGTATCCAACGCTCGTTTACATGAACTTCACCTGGAGCGAAGAGGGTGTCGCAAACTTCCTTAAGAGCTCCCATCGAACCCGATATCTAGCCTGCGACTTTCAACTCAACCCACTATCGCCCCATACCCCCGTCTATTGCTTTTAGTTCGCAGGAGACAAGAACTACGCACTTTACGCAACAGACCTTGCCCCTTACATTATTCTTCACAGCGAGGACACAGGGCTGTGCCTTGCCCCAATACAAAGGCCATGTACGACGCCATCATAGGCCTGTGCCGAGCGCCCAACGCACCATGTATCTGCACTGCCGGTCAGATTCGCCGGACTTTGCCTCGACCTCTAGATCCCTCGACGATACGCCCATCTCGACGTGGCATGATCCTTAACCGAGGGCCGACCAAGGGCGTCCAAGATCCACCGCCCGCAGATAGCTCTTCTGGGACATGATCCACCTTAATTCAGAGATACCGCTCACGTGTCTTATACTTTGAAACTTTTCACAAATCAGGTTGCGATGTAACAGAGACACGTTCCATGTCTCAACGACAACGGTGTATATCCATGTCGCAACTACCAGGAAATATGACATGCCGCAAATCTCAGTCTCTAATCCACAATGCAGTTCAGCAACCCACATACAGACATCTTTTAAGTGCTTTTCCCCATCTCTCCCTCAGCCAGGAATGCCACAACAATGCGACCTAATATCCGTTTACTTGACTGGGAAATAAACGTACAGCCCCTGTCGAGTCTTCAATTCCCACAGACGCGCGTCGTCAAGCTGGGTTTCTCTTACATCCTCTGTCAGCGCTGCTTCTCTTTTCGTTCGTCGCGCTCGAGCGACTTTGTCTTTCCAAAGGCTGAAGATGTGACCCTGCATCACTTTGTTCTATTCTTCGGCGCTCACATGGATTTGTACGTCAAGGATACATCCCCTCACGGTATCTGGATCACTGAGCAGTCCGGAAGACTCCCTACACTTCTCCACAAACCCGCCATCCGAATAATCTCATCGATGGAGCTGAGTTTTGGTCGCGAAGGATCATTGCGCTTCAATCTCGTTATCAATCAAGCACTACCGGATATTCGTGGTCATTACATCAATTACACCGACCGCATTCCTATCTCCTTCATCGCGATCAGCGCTGCATCTCAAGACCCTGGCGTTTTCGAACTTAGCTTTGAAGGCGAGCGATTCTTGCCTCGGCTACTTTATCCAGAAATTCCGGTCCCGCGTGACACTAAAAGGACCAGACCTCGAACCCAAAATTTGGATAAGTCAAGCCAATATCTGATGCCAACATGATCAAAAATCTACGGTCGAACAGAAGAGTTGCCTGTCTTTAAGACGACAACAAGCTGAATCTCGTGGGTATCAAGAAGGGATCGTTGTTCTGGAAAGGGCTTGCAACGGAGGGCTAGAGGGCAGCGATGTTCAGCATGCCAGCATCTAATCAACCATCAGCGCACGACATCACCACATTCCACATTAAGAAGACATACGCCTACGTGCCGGAGCTACACGAGCTACGCAAGATGCAGGAGAAGCAGGAGCTGCAGGAACAGCAGGAGCTACACGAGCAGCAGGAGGCTATGCAAGCTCTTGCTAACCGCGATCGGCCATCGAAGACAGTCGCGATAGAGACACTAAGGCCACTTCCAGCTCAGGCTCAGGCCCAGATCAGGCTCGGGCTCAGGATGCTGATGTAGGGGGAAATATGGATCTGCTAGAACGCCACGTAATTGAGCCTACACAAGCTCTTGGTAATTGACAGGTGCTAGGCGCCCGAACAGAACGCACTCCCGAAAAAGCTTTGGAAGCTTAGAAGGGCAGTGTTGTTAAACCAGAACTAGCAGCAACCCGAATTTTAATCGGAATAAGAACGCGTTACAAGCAGAACTACTACCAGAACCAGTGGCAGAACTAGCTGCAGAACTGGCAGCTCCGATTCAGAGGCGGAGAGCTTTAGCAGTACTAAGGCAAGAAGGAGGAGATATGAGGCCGACATGGACTCGAACAACCGCACAATAGAGGCCTAAGCGGCAGACCTGTGTGGGATCCTTGGAAGGCAACAAGGAATGTAGCGACAGATTCTTGGTAGAGTAGGAGTATTAATTATAGGTCGGTTAATAAGGAGGGATAGGGGATAGAGCTTGTTGCATCCTCTTGTATCTTTTTTTTTCTGTTATCTCTTTTTAGCCCGAAGCTCTCTTAGTAATATCCTCATGCAAATTTTCTTTTGTCAGACTCTGTACAAGAACGTTAAGGAGGGAGAGGAGAGGACTACAGCAAGCGCTACAAAAAACCCTCAACAGGCAATACAGCAAGCGAAGTTATGCCACCAGCACCCTAAAGTCCTTCGACGGCAGAGCCACCAGTACATCACCAAGCAATGTGATAGCCTCTCGCTAGGCTGAGTACACCACTGGCGCAGTAGTCATCTAACAATGAATAGACCAAGGTTGGTGCAGTGTTTAACATGCCACAAAACTCCTGAAAGGCTGGATTGTCGTCTTCCTCGCATTAATACTCGCCTTCTTCCCACTCTGTTTCGTTCTCAGAAGGGTGACCCTTATATCCATTAGGCTGCTACCACGGACTGAGATAATGTCACCAAACGCTTTCTGGTTCGACCTTCTAAATGAACCATTCCCAGGCCCGCCAAGGTACACTTCTGTCCTGCCGTACTTCAGCATTCAGTCCACTCCACAGCCACCTTCAACGGAAAATTTAGCACTCAGTGCTCTAGGCTACTAGGACGTTAGCCCGCGTCGCTGTAACATATCTGCATATCAGACAACCAAACATACAGGTACTGGGGATCAAAGAGCACGAGCTTCTGGTAGAAAGCCGCCGAATGTCTCCAAAAAAGGGAGTAGGAAAATAGTGAATACCTTAAAAACAAAGCACGAGAAGCGGAAGAAAGAGATATTAGAGATCTTAGAGCCTATTCTTAACAGCAAAGACTTGTATTCTTATTCGATCCTCCTTTGTTGGGGCGAGCGAAGCCATTGTTAAATACTCCCTGTTAAGATCGCGCATTCGGCCAACGATGCGGATGTGTGGCAAGATGTCCGACGGAAATGGGAAGCCTGGTAGCAACTGAGTCGGATCTGCTACCCAAGGCCCACTGCGATCATCCTTCAGGTTTGTGGAAGTGTAGGGCACATAAAACCTGTCTATCTTGCGGAATATCTGCGAAACATCAGTTGTTATGCACTAATTGCAGATTTATAGTATGTAGGCGATGCAATTTAAGAAAAAGACGGCCATGAAACTGCTACGTTGCAATTGTACAATTATAACCGTTCCATTCACGCGGCTGACAGTCGGATTCCATCTCGCTTAGCGCAAGCATTTTTCTTTCTTTCTTTCTAAACACGCAGGTCATATCGCATTACTTATCTATAGCCTGTCATAGCCTGTCATCAAAATCACGCGTAACAACAGTCGCGTTGACAGGTGTTGACCTACCTGGCGTTTTCACCTTCAACACTATGTTGGTAATGGTTTCCCACACTTTAAGTCCCGTTTTGGCTCCCGCAGTGGATCGCATTCCGAGAACCTGGCTCCATATCCTTCCCTTTCCCAAGATCCACTCTAGTCGTGGCTGAAGACTGTGCTCGGAACCTCCTCGTGCCTTCTCGCCACAAATGGCGATAGTGTCGACATACCTCAACCTCTTCTTTCTTATCCACGCCAAAATAAAACTAACACGTCTCGCGCTTGTAACGATCTTTATTTTGAGTTTGGAGAGTAGCGAAGGAAAAGAAGTTGGGCAGCTGTGGTTGGCGTTGGCAACAACTCGCATAGGTGTGGCGTTGTGGCGGTTAAGCACTGCCACATGCGCTAGCCACAGTTCCCAATAATATTCCGATGATGGCGCGCAGCGCAGATCAGCGCAATCACTCCCGTAGGGCAATGCGGCCAGCTATATAGCCAGCTTACTCAAGTTATGCTTGTTGTTGAGGTAGTTCACTTATTATTTCGTTCTATGCCAGCTCATCACAACGCCTAGTCTCCTTACTTATCCACTCCTCATCCGCCTACATGAAGCATGGCCACAAAATTATCTCATGTTACTGTACGGCCGGACAGGCCCGCTTCCTTACGCAAACTGAGAACTGCGGGAAATTGGTCAAAAAACTCGCAGCGGTGAGGGCTCAAGGTCCGGAACGCAATAAGGCGCAACACTGGTGTCACGACCTGTTTCTCAAGCTGGGGATGGACATCAGAGTACGGGAATACCGAGTGATCAAGTGCGGAGGACCCTGCCAGCGAGGAACTACTCTAATAGTGGCCAAGGATCGAGGGCGAGGGGTGATGGCGAGGAGTGGGACACCAACGAGTGTCTTGTCAAGGAGAGGAAGCACAGTTAGTCAAGTGGCTACGTAGGTTCCATATCCAACTTCATGTTACACCTCCTCAAAACCGTACGATACTAAGCATCCTTGCAGTCTTCATATTCTGCCTACTGCTTCTACAAGGACCAACTCAACCAAAGCCATTGACGACGGTAAAATGCTAGACCACCAGTGTCGAGCGAGCCCCTATATAACCAGAGTCACGAGCTGAAACAGATCAAAAGGACAAAGCCTCCGTGGCTGGGTCATTTCCAGACAACAGGACAGGAAAGACTACGACAGTCAGGACCACATCTAGTTCAATCCAGAATGCCATGGCTTCGAGATCCGACAAAAGTCTCTCCTTCACATCTAACGCTGGGGATACATTTGTAGCGAGTCCCACCTCTCAAAACGATCTGCCAAAACGCCATCGCCGAGAGTACGCTTGCTGGAAAGGGCGACATCGCAACCAGGCGCAACGCTGAAGCCCCCTCCATACCACGGTCGCTTTCCGCAGAACCTTCCATCATAGATCCTGCAAGCGTCTTTGTGTTGAACGATTCCAAGTCATTCCAAGTCCTCCCGTTTACAGAGCTCCAAGTCCGAACCTGCAGAATTTAAGAAAGAGAAGTAGACTGAGACTAGGCCTTAGGAGACAAAGACAGTCTTTAACCCAAACTAAACCAACATCCTTGCCCAGGAATTGCATTAAGTGCTCCTCATTCTACTCGTGACAGTTGGTTGTCTTTAGATATGTTTATTTCAAAGATATATTCAGTCCACCCACCCATTTGTTTGATTTTGGCGGGAATTGGAATGGCTGCGCACGTGACTGCAGCTCCTCTCGGAAGCACTACAAGCACGAGTAAACGCCTACTTCTCATGTGCCTGGTTATGTTGAGAATCATGCGAGCTGTCTAATCGGGCCATAATCACAACACAGTTAAATAAATATTTTTAAACAACCTCCAAGGTCTGTATTGTGTTTTCTACCAAACTTAGCAAGCCTACGGAGTTTCTTTGCATTGTACTGTCTTTTTCTGTATCTTTTTCTACTAAAACTAGTCAGATCTTGGTTGAATCCAATACATTTGATAGGCGCGCGATTCTCAAACAGGGGGTATTTCTTTCTGGGGGTATACACCGACTTCTTGTCGATCCGATGCACGTGACAAGAATATCGATCAGGCGTAGCTCCTTGTTAGAGCAATGCCTCTATTCTCATCCACTCCGGCCCAAAGAAGCAATTTTGACTGCGCTCGCTTGAAACTTCTCGTAAAGGCAAGGGTATCTAGTCTAGGAGCATTGTCGAAACTGACGGAGTCGGAGTACCAGGCTTGAATTGCTTGAGCAAACTCTGCGCTGGCCCCGAATGTCTTGATCGCACCAAGAGCAAGTTCCTGTTGGTAGCCGTGGAGAATGTCCCACAACTGGGTTGACGTAGGAAATCCAAGTTTTCCATAAGTTTCGTCCTGCTTGGATACAAGAACTCTCGTGAATAAGTTCACGAGCTCCAATAAATGCTTGATCCAGGTGGGTCCTGTGCGCCGTTCCAACGACAAACAGCCTTTAAGGCCCTGCTTCAAGGCGTCCACCAAGCGGCCGTGCTTCTTGAGTGCCGCTGCAAATTGCATGCGTGACGTGGGCCACGGTTCAAGATTATCCGGCCAATCTCCGCCGGGGAAAGCTTGTTTCGCGATGTTTTGGGCATCGATCTCAAAAGTGTCGATGTTGTTGAGGTGGTCCACCTTGTTCATAAGCTCTATAAGCTGCAGTTGACTCTGCTCAATCTGTTTGATCATGACCGAATATCGCTCTTCGTGTGTTCGCATCTGCATCTCACACCTGTCGCCTAAAGGGACTTAGCGTCAGAACCGAGTTATCGGTACGATGCACTCACAGCGACAGTCAAAGAAGTATCGAGATTTCAACTGCGGCCTTCGAATCAAGACATCCATATCCACATCTGCGTAGCATTGTGTGATCTCTTCACCAGCGCGTAGCTTTCGTATTGAACGGACTCGCAGCGAGTTTCCATCGAAGATAACAAACGCGTTCGGATCGCAGGAATGGTTTATCAGCGACGTGACAATATCTAAGCTTATACCGAGTGACTTCCCTTCCGCTTGGTAAATGCTTAGAGAATTAGTAACCAGCTAAATAGGCATGTAAGAGTGTTTGATCTCCTATTACGTAGCTACGTACGTACCGTGCAGTATAAGGTGCGAACCTCAGAAGAGCTGAGATCAGTGTCTGTACGAGACCTAGCAGCCTCACAGGCGCCTGTTATAAGCACAGAATTGGCGGCGGAAAGATGCTCTTCGGTGTGAGGTTGCAATCTATGCAATGCTAACCATTTTTCACGCGATAGGAGCTGATCCTTATTGATGTTGAGGAGTCGATAGAGTGCTCGGGTAGGAGCGTACATATTAGGAGTCTCAGAAAACATTGCGCACTCCATTTTATGATAGCGTTTCCAAGCTTTCTTCTGGCAGGCCTTTAGAATAGTCAGTACAAGGTTTGCTTCGCGTTCACGAGGCGCGGTGGAGTCATTACCCTAGAACAGTAGTAACAGACTTTGCACCCATTGCAAGCCTTCATTTCCAGCATGGTATCCTCAGCTTCACGAAAACGGCCGCTTGGATGGATTGTGGTTTCCTGGAAGGCGTAGCAGTAGTCACATACAAGACTCTGCATCCCATCTAGAACACAGTTGACTACCGGGTCCGATCGGAAGATCTCTTTCCCATAGTCCACATCCTTTTTAACGAACAAGCCAACACCAGCTCCCGGTATTTTCGACGGCAGTATCTGGGGCCGGACAGCTGCGGTGATTGTCTTCAGCAGTTGTGTGCAAAGCGTCTGGTCCTCGTGTAGAGCAATTCTTGAGGTCGCGCCATCGATGTGTATGTTGAGATCGTTATTCATACTGTTGTTTAGTTCACATAAAAGCGTGATAGCCACTGCGAGATAGGAGGTGCAAGTAAGAGCGTGCGGGGCAAGTAGCGGCTAACCCCGCCCAAGGTACGGTGGACTGTTGTTAGGTTTCGCGCAACAATCTATTGGACTGAGGGCGATCTCATCGCCCATCTCAAGACCACGCACGGCTCGTCAAAACCGCGGCCGCCGCCTTTCACCCTGACAACCACCCTTTTTTCAACAACAAGATAAATCGGAGGCATAAATACTTCCTTCGTCTCCTCGATAGTATCGATGGGTTAAGCGTCGAACACGAGGGCACATGTCGAAGTCATCGGCCTGTGAAGTTGGCTGTTTTCACAACTAAGGGTTAGGAATTTCTCCTTCTATCGGCAACTAAGAAGTGATTACTGGGGCTGATTAAGGATACAGGTAGCCTCCCCGCTACCGCGAAACACGTTTCGGGTAGATGCATCAAGGCCGCAGAACAAAATTTCCCTGAAAAGAATGTTGTTCAATAAGTCTACGACTGGGAATTCGAGCCAGAGACTCGCAAGGAGCTCGACAATATGTTAGTCATCGACACGGCCGCTAATCCGCTTAGCGATACTGAGGACTTCTTGTTTGCGGATGCATCTAATCAGACCTATAGTGATACCGCCAGTGAAGACGACACTTATGATACCAGTGCTGAAGATCAGGATGTATATACATACCTCACTCAACACGTGGCATTCTCAAATCTCATAGATCAGCTCAGAACATTAGTCTAAGGACACTGCACTGCCCTAGGAAACCTCGAGGAATGGCAGCCGCCTCAACGAATTGATGCGAATCACCTCTTTGAAAAACTCACGGCCCTATGCCACTTCGACTAGATATGAGGTTGCTTAGAAGACCGAACATCTGGTAGCACGTATTGCAGGAGAAGAGATTCGATGGGCCATGCGCCCAGTCCTCGATAAACTTTCGGAATCGCAGACACGATGCGAATTGCTGTCTGAGAAATTGACGAATGTTATGGAAGACGTGGCTAGTCGTCTATGGAATGATGCTTCCTTTGGCCAAGGACAAGAAAGCGAGAACCCTGATATCAATCGAGAAGAACCTTTGAAGGAGGATCTGACGAGCGAACCAAATCTATACAACACTGTATCATCGCTATATCCTGGCTTCGAGAAAGAGCTGGAACGTCTGAATGGTTTACATACCAGCACCGCCCCTCAGAGCCGGATCGACGTCAAACCCAGACGGCCGGGCGCTCGAATCGTCCTCCCATGGTGTCGCACGGTTCCCGTCTGCGGGAAGCCGGAGGAGGATTTGCCAAGCGACCTTGGCACCGGCGCACGTACCATCACCACCACCATCACCATCGCCATCGCCGCAGCTGCACTGAACTTAGACGCATATAGTTTGGATAACACTTCAACGAAGCGAATGGTGTAGGTTGGCTTGGAATCCCACAGGTACGTCCTGCCATCAAACCTAGCGAGGCTGGCCAAGTCGCTTAGGTTTGCGCCATGATGCCGAGCGCTTAGGGCAGTAGAAGGTCGCCATGCTATATCGCTCAATGCCATTAAGAAGGGTGTTAATTCCCCATCTACACCTCTGTATAATAAGACTAGCCCCAGACCAGAGCGCGAGCAGTTCCGTTCGCCGGTCAGGTAGCGTGGAGTTGGAGGTGTCACCCTGGGTCCACAGGAGACTCCACACCTCCTTGAGCATCAGCAGCGACGAAAGCTGGACTAGGAAGTGGGGATTAACGTTGGAGTTATCGAACAGGTGCAGGACTGCACAGATGTCTGCGAGGGTCTTCATATCGATTGGCTCCTGGCATCGCGCCTGAAGTGCCTCTTCGCGTATGCCTAAAAGTTGCAACGCCGTACGAGTAGACATTTCTTTGCCAAACATGATTTATGCCTCCTCGAGCGTCATATAAAGGTATTTGATGGCAATGTCCTTACGCGCAGGAAACCGCCAGAGGTCTTTCTGGAACTCTGCGGGCTCCAGCGAGGCATTTTGGGGCAGCTCAGTAATCTCCTTCTAGAATGTCCGGAGCGTCTCGAACCGTGACGTGCCGAGCGGTTTAAGATATGTTTAGCTAGCGTCAATGCCTTGGGAGTACGGCAGGTTTAGTCCGACGATCTCTGTCTTAAGCCTCTGGTAAATGTTTGGATTGGCGAGCGTGTGCGGCGTCGAGTGCTGTGGAAGCGTTCGGAAGAGGTCGACGGCTGACAGGGAGTCGGGGACTTTTAATAATTCAAAGCCAGGAATGTCCATTTCCTTCAGCCCGTTGTCAAGGGTATCGTACATAAAGCCCTCGTACGCCTCCTAGCTTAGCTCAAGGGCAAAGCCCTCTAGGCTCTCGTTGACGATGTCGACGACGGGCAACGCGAGATCCTGATTGGCGCTCGTGAAGTGAAGACGACTGAAGTCGCTGCGCCGACCCGTGAGGACGTCTTGAAGCGTTTGCTGCCCGTTCAACACAGCTAGGAGGCCGTGTAGATACTGTATAGGGCCGAAGGGCGACAAGTGGCAAGGCGGGACACAGTCGACCAGAGACCCAGAGTTAATGGGCTTGAACGTCCTCCCGGGTGGCTTGTCATCATCATCCGGATCCAAGGGCAGAACCTGTACAAGTGCGTAGATATCAGGTGCTCTTTAGTACGCCACTGTGCCAACTAAGGCTTTGGCGAACGAGACTTCCGTCAATCCCAGAATGCTCTCGACGGTGGTGAAGCCTCTCGCATAGAGGGCTTCCATGTAGAAGAATCTAAGGCGGTGAGTGACTATCCCAAGTCAGCCAAATATGAAGCTATAGCATGTGTTTCTTTTTTCTCACTCACAGCCAAAGTCGGTAATCTCATAGAGATTCCAGAGCTCCTCGGCCGCTCTTACGACAAAGGACGCGACGTCCACGCTGCCTCCAAACAAGTCCAAGGCTGCGGCGTACGCCTCCTGCCTCACGCTGGCATCAAAGGAACTCGAGAAGGAAAAGTTACTAAACGAGGTAAAAAACTGAGCCAGCACGTCCCTTTCAAAAGCGCAGTCAAGGTATAGGATGCCGGATGGGGTATGCGTCTCGACTGGCTGCGCATTGCCCGGAACGAAGAGGATCTTACTGATGTCGACGACGAAGGAGTGGACTCTCGCGGCCAGATAGCCGAGGACGTACCTGCTAGGCAACAAGTCCATGCGGGCCTCAAAGAAGGCCAGCCAGCAATCAGGGCTTCCTAGTTTGGCGCGATAATCTCGAGGCCTGGGAAATGGCGTAAGATGTGGCTAAGGCATAGACAAAGGGAGCTAGGACGATGAAGGAAGGATCAAGGCCCTGGACCTTAGTGCCAGCTGGAACGACACTGCTGATCAGGGAGAACTGGTTAGTGGTTCTCGCAGACGTGTGTGAGATGCGCTTATTTAAAGGCACGTCAATAGTGGCTATACACCCTTCCTAGATCGTGTACTACTTAGTCTAGACAGCAGTAACAATACCGAAGACGTAGTTGGCTAGCTGCAGCGCGTCAGCACTATGGAGAGCGTAGTAGGACGTCCTCTCAGTCTCGAACTTTTGCCTAGCGTCAACTAGCGCTGCCCCTCATCCAAACTTTCACATTTTTCCCAATGCAGGCTCACATCTTCATTTTCAGCTCAATTCGCGTCGAATGTGGGAAAGGAAATGTTGCTTGGCGGGCTGCTTTGTGCAAACTGATTTGCTAGATAGACTCAATGCTCACTGTTACAAGGCGGGGGAGGACGGCGACCGACAACCTTGTTCTGGAGAACAACACCACGACCTGCATTTTCGATAGGCAACACAGCCTGCTCTTGATCATCGTTCTACCGAATTCTGTTCAAATTGGCGCTCGGTTCTCAGCCAACTCGGTCACAGGTACCGGTAGCTTTTCCGTCTCCATCTCTACCAGCGCTGGCAGAGCTGATAATCTGGTTCCTAAACTAGACTGTGAAGAGACGTCGTTTGGTTGTCGCAACATGGAAATTCGCGAGCAGAATGGCCGCACGCTCCAAGTGTTCTCGTATCTGCCACGGATCGAGGGGGCTTTCCAACGCATCCTCCGGCTCGCCGACACGAAGTGTGGAGATACGCACTAGGAGGTAAAAACGCCAGAAAACATTACAATGATTTTTGGCGATACAGCAAATTGTCGAGTCTTCAATCTAGAAAACTCGTCCCGCGTTTTCGAATGGCTGCCGTCCTGATCATATGACGAGAGAGGGAATATCACCATTTATGAGTACAAGGCGGAAAACTCGGATGATACGGACAAGAACAGTCCCCATGAGCAACGTCAATCTCGCTCTGTCATGCGATACCTCAAGACTATCAAGTACGGCAATACAGTGTCCCGAGTCGGAGAAAACTTTAGCGCGGGCACTAACTGGCTTTTTTAGATCGTCTTGGACTACGGCGAGCATAACAGTGCCGCTCCTACACCAAGCGAATGTCGCCTTGGCTCTGCCGGCCAGACCCTTTCTCTTCTCATCGGCCTGGTTTCGAAATTCACTAGTACCGGCTCTGCCATCGCATTCTTATGTTTCATCACTTTCCGGACGAACCCCAGATTGAACAAAACTGCGTGGTTTCCTCGTTCAAGATCCTTTATTGAGTCCATTGGCTTGGACCAGACCACTGGGCTCGCCATCATGAGCACCGTGAAGTCCATCAGTCAGTCATTTTGGAGAGGGAACGGGGCCGGCTACGACACGGAGCCGCTCCCACGGCTAGAGTTCACGTATTCCATGGCCGACAGAGTCAAGACGCCTCGCAGCCTATACACTGAATCCCTCGCTAATCTACCGCAAGGATTCAACAATACTTCATTTCAGCTTATTGACCTCGAAGGCCAGGGCCTCGCCGGTGCTGTGTCCAGAATTAATAGAATTAATAGCGCTTTGGTATATATCCCGAACAATGGACACGGCGAATTCGGAGCCGCCGAGATACGTTGTGGAGAAATCCGAGGCCACAGATCGCCTGGCCGGCACCATCTTCGCAACGCGGTACGTCTACCATGATGGTTACTTTGACGATCGTTAATCCTGTCGCATCCACCTGCCGTAATGATGCTCACTATCACCCACTATTCTTCTGGGTCGACTTCAAGACAGCTCAACGAATGGCAGTGGACCTGTCATCGGGCAGATTCGACATTCCGTTTGAGAACTATGATGGCCCGTATCCCTCAACAAAACGGGCTTACCAGCGTCTGACGAAACGGGATCGGACAATTTATCGTCGTGATGACCTCTCGGGCACTCTTCCTCTTGGAGTTATTAAGCCGCTAATGCTGCCGTTTAAAACATTCGGTTTGGCCTTTGTCACATTCGTATATAAGCCTTCATGCTAGAGCAGCAAGAAGGTCGGCCTTTTTGTATGCGACAGCCTTTACAGACGACCAAGTGAACAAGTACATCAATGCGGGGAAACTTAAGCTGGCCGAGATTAGCAAAATATTTGGAGAAGAAGGTAGCTACATCCGCATTTCTGGAGAGGAAGGGTGGTAGTCCAATAGTGGTGAGGTCTCGTATTCGCCTAACCGCAACGACTTGGCTGACGAAGAACTGAGGTACGCCAGAGAGAGCTTTTTTTTCCTCTACCGATCTCGAAATTCGTGGCGTACTGAGTCTCGCCCTACCGAAACGACTTACGCGTACGACAAATACCACCTGTTTGCTCGGGAGATTAAAGATCCATACGGCAACACAGTCACGGTGGGTGAGAGAACGTAAGATGCTACGATGCCACTCTTGCGGTCCGGCTATGACTATCGGCTCTTGGTCCCATTCCTCGTCATGGATGCCAATCGAAACAGGACTGAGGCTGCCTTTGATATCCAGGGTCATGTTGTCGCAAACGCCATCAAAGGGAAGCCAGAGGACGATGACGGTGACAACCTGACAGGCATCAAAATCGATCTCGATGAGAAGGAGAAGGAGTTTTATTTCGCGTCGCCCATGATTGACTCTGCAGCTCTTCTTGCACAAGCGACATCTCGGACTGTTTATGACGCCCACGCATTTCGAAGGACGAAGCATGACTGGCATCCCCTTCCGTGCTGGTCCTCCACGATTACACGTGAGACCCACACCTCTGATCTTGGGGCGAGAGACGAGAGCAGAAACTTCGTTGCATCCACCTACGTCGATGTAGCCGGACGGCCGATCCAAACCAAAGCCCAATACGAACCTGGGTCATTGAGTCCAAGAGACGCCATCACTGCCGACAAGCAGAGCGGCAAAGGGCAAGACGCTGACCAAGTTGTTTATCACTGCTGGGTAACAAGTGCATAGGTTATATACAACAATAAGGGCAACCCCGTTCAAAACTACGAACCGTTCTTCTCCAATCACCACAGCTTCCAGGATAGAGCCATCCATGGCGTCTCTCCCATTTTGATCTACGACGCCTTGTCTCGGACTGTGGCCATCATCCACGCGGACCACACCCAGTTCAAAAATGTTCTCTCCCCATGGGATGCCCAGAACTGGGATAAGACTGACACGGTATTGCTATCCAACCCCTCCCATGATCCGGAAGTGGTGCCTTACATCAAGATGCTGGCACAAGAAGAATATCTCCCAACGTGGTACAACCAACGAATAGCAGGGGAGCTCGGGACACAGGAAAAAAATCCGCACAAACATCGGCAGCTAACGCCAGGACGCCGTCGGTCGCTTTCCTCGATGCTAAGGGAAGGCCAGCTGTTAAATTTGAAATCGTTCGGTCGATGCTAATTGGCTCCCGACCTACGACCGACCAGATCTTACGACAGGAAATATTTGTCGACATCCAGGGTCTGCCGTACAAGGTGGTTGACACCCTAGGCCGGACCGCCAGTAGGACTACGTATAGCATTGGAATGATACCCATTATATAGGAGCACACGGACAGTGACGAGAAATGGACGCTCACTAATGTCCAAGGTGCCACCCTGCGGACCTGGAATGGCCGTGGCCAAGTGTTCCGGCCAGTCTATGACCGCGTCCGACGAATCACTGCTCCCTATCTTGAAGACGGTGACAAAGAGTATCTCGTTGAAAAAACGGAGCTTGGCGAGTCGCAGGCCGATGCTGTGGCGAATAATGCTCGGGGCCGAGTCGTTAAATCATTTAACTAAAGCGGAGTCATCAAGACGCCTGTTTACAACTACAAGGGTAACCTAGTACGTAGCACAAGGCAATTTTGCAAAGCTGTCCATGGTATTGTCGACTGGAGCGGCTAGGTTAATCTAGAGGCAGACTTGTACGAAGAGGTGGTTAAGACAAATGCTCTTAACAAAGTGGTTGAGACACGGCTCCCCAATGGGACTAAAACAAGCTATACATACAATAAGAGGAGTATGCTGCAGACTATTTCGACTGCTCTCTCCCGTAGAAATGCGTCGCAACAGATAATCAAAGAGATTTATTACGATACCAAGGGCAAGCGTACCAGGGTAGTCCAAGGCAACGGGGTCGAGGTAAGGGTGGCATACGACAAGTTTACATTCCGGGTGAGGCGCATTATGGCCACTAGGACCCGTATGAAGCAAGACTCGCTAAGCAGCAGTGATAGCGACGGTTCCATGTCGTCGTCGAGGCGCTGGACAAGACGAACTGGGCGGGAGCGGCTCTAGGATCTAAGGTACAGTCACTCGAAAGGGTTGAGCGGCCACTATATCCATGACTTAAAGGCAATGAGAAGGTACGTGGAGAGTTACGAGTATGATTCTTAGGGAAACATACTTGCCCTCCGCCACAAGACCCCAGGTGAGAGTGGTGGCGGGTGGACAAGACACTATGAGTACTCGGAACTGAGTACCATTATACCTAGAGAAATAAATAACCGCCTCAGTCGCACACGGATAGGACGGTGGATGGAACAGTACAGTAACGACGGGTCAGCAGGCACCACTAGCTGTATAATTTTAATGCCAGTCCTCCCATTTCTCTAGTACAACTATAGAGACAGAATAATTTCAAGCTCATCACTGCCCAGTTATACAGATATCAGGACAGACGCAGAAAGGACTTACTACCACTATATTGCGACCAGGAAACGACTACGGAAGGTCACAGATAAAAAGACTAGCGATGGCGCGATAGTAGCCTTTAAAGAGACTATATGCATTAGAGACGCCTTTGAAACGTTCCGCCGGTATAATAGAAACTGTAATATCATCCTCGAAACGCACAGTGTCAGCGTAGCAAAGTCAGGTTAGAGGCTGCTTCTTATTAACAACCGCATCATCGGTTCCAAGACTAGGTGTCCCAGCACATTGTATCGTTATTAGCTCACCAACTATCAAGGATCTGCGACAATAGAGGTGGATTACAATGCCAAGGTGCTCTCCTATCAAGAATACACACCATACGGAATGTTGTCCCTGCGATCCACGCAATATCAAACAGAAGCCCCTAAACGGTATCGCTTCCTGGGCAAGGAGCAGGACGATAGCGGGCTCTATCACCTAGGGGCACGCTACTACGCGGCATGGCTAGGCCGATTTACATCAGCCGATCTAAGAGGGGTAGGTGATGGCCTTAACCTGTATTAGTACGCGCAGTTGAACCCCATCATGCTCACAGATCCAGGGGGCACGGCAGCAGGACTAGCTGATCCTAAATCTGGATGGGTTCAGGGAATTTTAGATCAAAGAGCAGGCCTGGTGCAACGAGCTGAGGACGCCGCAGGACTTGCTCGTGAAGCCTGGCAGGCCAGGATGAGAGCGCTCAACAGCGTCTATAGGACCCGCGCAGCCCAGGACTTTGCACTGTACCTACAAACAAAGTATGGCCTTGGTCCTGTCGATTTCAAGAAATACTTACCTGGTGCTCGAGGGGCACAGCAGGTTCCAGCCATTTAGACATGTATTTCAAACAGTGGGGAACCGCCGTTGAACACAAAGTTGTCAGCGTAGGGAGGTTCTTTAAAAAAAAAAAAGGGGGGGGAAATCCGTAAGGGCGGAGAGGAGCTGTTCAAGGGGGCAGTCGGCGGCATCTACTAGAGCACTCAACATCCAGAGAGAAGGAGAGGACATCATCTCCGTGCTAGGTATTACGATCAAGGGGGTCGAGCAAGAAGGCGCCCAGGCCAAAGCCTTCGTCACCAGATTGCTAGAGCACCTCCCGAGCAGCGTGAGCAGGGCATCGAGATAATCCACGAGATGCACGTGCTGGTAGCTGCCGCGCGCGAGGAACTCAACGTTGCGGCCAAGATCCTTAGTAGCTCAAAAGACCTGCTCGTCGGCGCCGCAAAGGGCGCCAAACGCGTCGGTAGTCCGCTTGCATTCATTGGCATCGTCGTCGCAAGTATCATGGGCACTACGAGCGACGCTATGGCAACCACGAGCGGCACGACGGGCGGCGAAGGTGAGCAGACGGTCGCTCTGACCAAGGGAGAGCGCCTGCAGAAGAGAATAGATACATCGAGCGCTGCCGCAGACCTGGTCTCCATGGGCGTAGGGTACGCGGCGGTCAAGGGGAGCGCCACGGCGGTGGCGGCGACTGCTGGGGTTACGGTGGCAGCCGCGATGACTGCGGGTGCGGCGACAGGGGCGACGGTGGGGAGCTTCGTTGCGGACAAACTTGAGAAGCCGCTGCAGGAGACACTCGGGGAAGCAGCCAGGGCGGGGGTTGCGGCAGGAACCGGTGTTCTTGTGGGGGCAGCAGCTGGAGCTACCGTTGGGGCACTTGTAGGCTCGGTGACTTGAGGCTGACGGTTACGTAGGCAAAAACAGTAGTGATAGTAACAAGTTGTGTACAGTTCGCTCTAACGAGCATATCGAGTTGTTTACCGTCTACTCCAGCGTGCCAGAGTGTTGCACGTCGAGCATTTCGTCGGCTGGGACGAGGAACTTGGCAAAATCCACACAACACTTCAGCATAATAGCTCTCGCAAGATAGTGGTAGTGCATAGCCTTGGTGGAATGGGCAAGACCCAGCTAGCATTGGCTTATGCGAAGCGACGTGGAGATAGGTACTTAGAGGTGTTTTAGGTTAACAGCAAAGACGACATCTCTATCAATAAGAATCTTTGATTCGATTTTCAAGCATCTTTTGATGCATAGACCACTCGAATCCTGAAGGGCAACTGCTGTTTTAACTCTAGCGCATTTGCAAACCAGAGAAGACTCTATCATCAAACCGAGCACACAAGTCTGGAAAGACCTTCCCGCTCAAAGCTAAGAGTGTGGGCAGTTTTTTCAACTATGTTGAGGAACAAGCAGCTATCGCAAGAGCACGGCTAACTATTGACATGTCCCTCCTTGCACAGCCCAACTTTAAAGATTCTGTAGTAGATGTTGCAGAATTACTCAGGTATGAATGTCCTGCAAGATTTTATCAAACATAGCACTCTCCCACTGCATGTTGTCCCAATCATAGCCTGATGTTACCCATCCGAAACCGTTGACGCTCCGCCCTGCCAACATATTTATGGCCTCTCTGCTCCCTTTGTAAACGCTGTCATGGGCATTGGTCAATGGGCTCCCCCCCTCGCCTGCCGCCATAGCGACCACCTCACACCATTTCTCGACCCTAGCCTTCTTCATCTTCAAATGTTCTGCAGCAAAGTCCTATGTATTATTCTCCTAATCTACCCCCTGCGCCGCGGTCATCTCCTTCTTTGCGGCCTTAAAACGAGCTGCTATGGTGTCTAAGATTCTGAGGATATTAACCTAAAGATTAGGTTGCGCTGTAACTTTGGCCCTAAGCGTGTTGAGTATCTGGGCGGACACGACTTAGGTGGATAGTGAGGCTGGAGGTCTTAGCAAGCTTAGATCTAGACATAAAGGCACGCCGCTAAGAGCAGGTGTTGATTGCTAAGGAACCATAAATTCTTTCTGCGACACGGCCGTGCCAGCACTAGAAAGCTTGACCGCGCTAGGCCCGGCTACTTTTGCCCATCGAGAGAGCATTATAGCGCCATAGACTAATTGGACGTAGGCGGGCTAAGGCATGTAGAAGTAGGAGCAGACCGGGATAGCAAGCTAATTCTTAAGCTAGGCCTTAAGTGCGGCAGTGAAATGTAAGAAGACATTAGATATTAGCACGCCTAAAAGCGAGAGCAAGGCGAAGGATTAAGATTTAACATCTAGTAGGTGTAAACCTGCTAGTATAGGCTTAAAGATCTAGAGGTAAGCACTATTGTAATAGCAAGATAGAAAGTCTAGGCTCTTAGACTAGGTTAGCAAAGCACTAGCGGCAATATTTTTAAACATTTAGAGAATTATACAATTAGACTTAAGATTTGGGGGTAGTGCATTCTAGAGGCTGTCTAGCTTAACTTAGAATGCCTCTAGACGCGCTATTGTTAAAGGTTTAGGCGAGCCTAGCTGTTTGTCTACTAGTAAATTACTACTATAGAAGTAGAAGATTTTCTTAGTAAGTTGCTAAATATGCACTAACTGTATAACAAGTTAGTCTATCTTGTATTCTCTAGCGTTGTTAAGATCTTTAAGGCATTAGTCTATATATTTAGTATATCTTGTAAATGCTAACTGTTTTACGACAAGGCTAGCGCTGCTATTAAGTTAGTTTTGTCCTTTATAAAGCTCTATTTAGGCGTTGCGAGACTCACTTTAAGCTTATATACTAGACGCTAAGTAGCGCCCTCTTTTCTTTGTTTGTTCTAGACACAGGCTCCTTAGCACGTACTAAAGGCAGCTAACTCCTCCTCTATTAAGACTTAAGGCATGTACTTAAATCTATATCTTCTACTAAGCTAACTGCTAGGCGGATTAGATTGTTGAACTGCGCATAAGCTATGCAATAGTAGTAGTAGAATCCTAGGAAAACTAGAATGCCTTAGAGGAGATCTAACAAGCGCTTAGATCTTATAAGTATAGCATTAGAGATATGTTCTATAACAGCGCGGCTTTGTCCCCTTACTAATTAAAGATAGCAGACGGAAGCTACTATTCTAATTACCTTTATAAGAAATAGACGAGTTGCCTGCAGTTGTCTTAGCGTTGTGCTAGCTAGAATAATAACAAAAGGCAACTAACTAGACAGCTAATTCCTGTAGATGGACAACAAAGTCTCTTTAGACTCTACGGGGACAAGATCTTCTATGTCTACTATTGTCATGCAGGTGCATGTTAGACCTGTGGGTGCGCTAGAGGTAAAGTTATGCGCTGGGGTGTTCAGAGCAGTTTTGTCCTGGCTTAGAGTGACTTGAGCTTGGGGTTTGGTGCTAACTAATGATGCCGAATGGTTGTTTGCGAGGTAATCTAGACTACTATTAGATAAACTGCCATGTACAGTTGAGCTTTCCCCTCCCGGCGTCTTTGATGAGTAAATCAAATTATTGAGTCCCTCTTCCGACAGAGCCATTCTCGTGTTAAAACTGGCACTGGTCAGGCAGAGTCAACAGTGGGTCCAACGTGGATGAGTTTAAAGCAGTTCAGCGATTGAATATCGGTTGAACCCTGACGAAGATAATCAGGTAGTAATAAGGGCAGAGCTCATGCCCACCCCACGCTGTCGCAAGGTGTTGATGCGCAAAGAGTATAACAGGGCGTGAACATGGACTTACGAGGGCTTGGCCTGTCTCTTTTTCCTTGGACCAGAAGTTTGACCCACGCAGTCTTTCTCCAAACTTCGGCATCGATCACATCGTTGTGGCCCCGAAGACTGGGTGCGAATGCAGCGTGTCTTTGCTGCCGCACACGGAGCGCAGGCCGCGCCCCATCTGGCGCTGCGACCTGCCTTTGGTCTGTCCATCTTAATTCGACTCTACAAACATTTGTCTTGGCCTTTACCGCGAAATCGTGGCGGCTTCTGGGAGCATACCGTTGTCGTACGATGCGCACGCCGCGGAAAGTAAGGACCACGTTGATTTCGGGAGTCCTCGAAGTTGGCGGCAAGTTTGGCGGAGTTTTTCTCCGCATCTTCCACAGCGCACGGACTAGAATAAGCTTACTCATACCGAGTACCTTATGCTGGTGCCGCAATCCCCGCAGCATGGCACGGATAAAACCCGAAAATTCCGCGGGAAGATTTGCACACGCCGTGCGTACATGAAATCCCCATACTCAACTTATATATATAATCTGTCACTTGTTAGCAATTAAATAGATAGACTGAGCATAACTACAATCAACAATATACATTTCTATTCTTCTATCATACATAAGCAGCGAAAATGTCGCAGTCGTTCCCGCAAGCCCTCCCCTCTCTCAGCCAGCGCGAGGCTATCGCCGACGCCGTGTTCCGAGCCGCCATTGCCAGTGATCATCATAACTCCGCACTCTTCAACTCAGCATGGGCCGGAGAAGACGTTTCTATGGAAATTCATAATAACAACAAAAGAGTCCTCTAGGGCCTCTCCCTGATTCGCACAAATGTTCTTAACAGAGTTGGTCCTATAGATACCACGCACAATATTAGTATGGTCCGTGTGAATTACCAGGATAGAGCTGATACTGCTTCTCTTACTGCTACTTCGACAGCACAGCATGCGTCTTCCGGCACGGGCAGGGATCCAAACGGAACTAAGTACACTGTAGGCGGGGAGTATTCCGTTAACCTGATCAAGGACAGAGCAGGTGTGTAGAAGATTAAGAAGTTAGTGTTGAATGTTATCTAGACCTTAGGCGATGCTTCATTAATGCGGCCCCCCTAGAAGTAGACACGGCTGCATAGGAGGCAGAGGGCGAATGTTTTGGGAAGCAAGCATAGTCTTTTTACCTGTCTTTCTAAGTGTTATACAGGTGCAGCTAAAGTGATAATGCAGAGCCTTAACCTTGTTTTGCAAGACGGATTAATAGATTTGAAGTTAGAATAACTAGTTGTTCTAGTCTATAGGGATAACTAAGTCCGTCCGTTTAACGTACTCCTAAATTAATAAATAATAGGGCATCTCTCGTACCTCCGCGGTAGTAGAGATCAGTTCTGTACAAAACACACTAATTAATTTTCTGCCTATGTGACCTCGTTTTACTGCCTACTATTGCAAGATAATGCGCAACGGTGACGATTGTACAACCCGCAAATTCCTTTAAGATAACACGCTAAATAAGGTCGTCCGTGTAATAATTAGTACTATGTAACCTAGTCAGCATGTGCCCTTTGCACGCCGAGATACATTCCTTAATTATCAATGCACGCTTTATTTAATATATCTATTTCTTGTTTGAAACAACGGTCACACATACGATATATTTAAGAAACAGACTAGATATAAAGACATTAACTAGATGCTCTCTTTATCTAATTTACTATCGCAATCAAACTACCTAGGCGTGGGATTAATGTAATAACTATACAAGGAAGTCATGACTACCTCCCTTCGACCAAAGACAACGCAGTGGCTTCCTGCCTAAATTACCTTGCACCTCGCACCTTGCCTCTAACAAAACCGCCCTCTTAGCATCTTCCAGCCACAAATGCCTTCCCAATGTCTCTACTTATAACTTCTCCGTTACTGTTACAGCAGACATGTTAAGCTATTCTAGACCTATCTCATACAAGACAGTATTAAAGCAGTTTGGGACAAATAAAAATAGACCTGTAGAAGAACTGGTTAACTATTTCAGTGCGACGACAAGGTCGGGCTGGGCGACCCAAAGTACGACCAAGGCGGCAACAAGAAAGAACCGACGATGTAGAGTAATGCGGTGCTCATGGGCATGGAAAAGTCTTAAGAGTGCTTCTAGCCACACTTAAAAAACGTGATAATGCAGGGGATGTCGAAGGCCGAGTCGGACATGCCCAGCAATGGCGGGGATAGGGTGTGACTTCGCAAGGATCAAGCTGTCCAAGTCGTAAATCGAGCAGCAAATCAACCTAACCAAGGCAATGAGGAGATTAGATAGCAAGTCGTCTATAGGCTACGGCACGGTTGCCGTAGCTATCTCGTCGTCTACAAGAAGCTGAACAACAACGTGAATATCCCAATGGCGACCGAGTTTGAATGCGAGCCCTTTGCCACATTTCATTTCATGTTTGGGGGCTTGGTGAGCACATCACAACTTCACAGGCTATGGACTGACGTGGCACGGTTAGAGGTAGTGCACAGCCTTCCTCATGTCCGTCATTTCAACCCTCCCACTGCCACTAGGAAACGAATTTGATTAGAGCCCAAAGGAGGACCTGTCCACCATGTTTCGAAGCAGGTGAAGCACGAAGCAGCAGCGAGCTCGCGAATCGCCGTCGCCAAGCCTGGATATCATCTTCCAGATTCTGCCATGGATACTCAGTCTGGACTCTCTTGCCTTGCTAGCATTCCAGAAAAGCTCTCAAGGTCACAGAAATGTAGCATTAGATTAACTCTGTGTCGTGTTCAAAATTCGGTTATCAGAATGACCGCAACACGACTGATGGAGGTTTTGCTCGTACGCCTACTTCAACTCCATCTTCGATTTTTGGTTCTGGAAATGGTTCTTAAAAGTCAGCACTCAAAGAAAAGAAATTGCTCCACACATCTATAACTTCGATACTGAGCAAGCTCTACAACTTTTACCATCTATCTTGCCTTCCAAAGTCTGCACTGAAAGAGAAGACATTGCCTCGCTTCAGCTATAGAGACTGAGACTTTTACTTCCGTCCCCCCTCTGAAGCTACTGCCGAACGGGAAGACGCCTCCCTCTCTATATTCACCACCGTGTATATGCCGCCTCACAAACTACCCTTCCCCTATACGCTCAATACCTACGGCTACTCGTACTAGCACCCTGGAAACTTTGATTCTCTTTCTCCATTACAGAAGAGGACGGCGAGGATGATAATAACTATAAAAATAAATTAATAATAAGGATAGCGAGATCTTGTAAGGATGTGTATGTAGATAGGGGTGATGGGGGTGATAAGGGTAGTCTAGCGTCGTCGCGGACATGCTCCTAACTAGAGTCAACAACGATAATATACTCTTAAGGATTATTTTAGGGAGCACTAGATTGAAAAATCTACACAAAATAAATAAGGAGAGTATAGGTCACTGTTCAACCTACAAGCTTCGACGAGAACTTCTAACACATGCACTTTCAAGCCCTCGTCCTAGACCAGTTTCTTGGTCACATACCTATAACACTCGGGTTCGTAACGGTATTTCTCCAGGCCGTTCACGTCACTATCGTCGCTCTCACCACTGTCACAATCATCGTCGTCAACATTGTCGTCAACGGATAGAGATTGTAGACGTGGAGCGAGACGTTTCGCAACAGCCATTCAAAACTCAGAAGACTTCGATACTGGTCAGGGTTCTGAAGGAGAGGAGTCACAATCGTGGACTGTTTTCAAGACTATTGCTCGAGGTCTCGAGGGTGAAGGACTCGGTGGTGGACTCCAAGAATGTTGGTATCAAAATCCATGACGTAGGGGATACAAAGTCTTCAGTAAAAGCATAGATCGAACGCATGAACATAAAAAATTTAGACATACATCTATCACGGCGTCTTCAAGCTTGTCATGGGATCGCACAGGAAAACCGCGGCCCACAAGGAAGCAGTCGGTCGATGGCTTCGTGCTAAGTATCCAAGGCGTGAGCTGAATTCGGAGGAAAGCTTGCAGTGGAATAACCAACGTGTATATATCTCCACTCGCCTTGTATATGCAGCCAATAATTCCCTCGCGTACCTCAAACTGCAACCAATTCTCCATGCTCCTAATCTCTGAGTTCCAATTCCTTTACGCGAAGCTGCTGCGTTGCTTTGTTCTTTCTTTGGTTGACCTCACAGAAGAGGTAGTTACTAGAGACCCACATAGACAAGGTGGTGGAGGCGATTGTGTGCAGATGGATGCTCGTCAATTCGGGCGAGTCACTGGACCCGATATGATGTCGAGCTTGATCGAGTGCACGACCGACGCTAGTCTCACTGGCTGCGAGACCTTTTCCAGCACGGAACTCATGGATGAGAAGAAGAAGAAGAAGAAGAAAAAGAAGAAGAAAAAGAAGGCGTTGAAGACGAGGAAGATGAGGGCGAAGAACCCCAGTAGCGTAGGCGGCCGAGTCTGGCTCTTGTGAGGGTTTGCTAGTCACGTACTTCGATACGTTCTTCCCGTAACTCACCTCCGTTTGAAAACCACCCTCTAGGGGATGTTGTCGGATCTGTGGGAGTCGGTATTCAATGTTTCGTTGGGAAGCCGCATGATACTGCTCTTGGGTCCGTATCCATATGTGAACATCACAATGGGAAGGCACGTACAGATTCAGCCCAGTGATAGCTGTGAGCTTGAAATAGTTCACCGAAAACGTCCTGCACGCCAGTCTCGTCTCCGGAAAGGCCATCGTGATTTCTATCATGAGCCCCATATATGTCACCATTGCCATCGTGAGCTACATGCCTGAACCATTCGCGTATCTGGTCGACGAGATCATCAACAAGAAGGGACTTGAGTCGGTTCACACATTCGTCCCCAACGTCGCGCTGAAGCTCACGCATGAGGTTATGCACGCCCTATCTACCTCATATCGCCGCCACAGCTGAGCTCGAGGTCGTAGAACGTCGAGGTGAAGTTCTCGCAACCACCCAGACAGTAGATCCGATTTGGGATGTCTTTCATGAGCATGTGGTCCACGCAGCGGAGGATCCCAATCCGCATGATCGTTGACTTACACTCGGCCACGGAGGTGGAAGCCGAATAACCTGGCTCAATGTACTGCCTAGACGAGCTCTGGACGATGTTGGTGTTCCTGCACATGAACGTCACTGGGCTGCTCCTCACGAATCCGCCCATACTGTAGTATCTGCGATGCCTCTCCTCTGAATTGGGCTAGCGTTCCATCTTGTAGATAATTCCGAACTTGTTGCCGCCTATGGCCAGAATCCACAAAAGAAAGTTCATGTTTGATATGGACGCGGACGCAGTCGTTGGTCAGGCCTAGTGGGAGGTCTGATGCTTGGACTTTGAAGGGAGATGTGCTCTTGAGGTGCATCTGGTACAGAGTTTTGGGCACAAAGAAGCCCCAAGTCGTATCCAAGTTGGTGAGTGAGGTTAACGCTTAATATCGCGTGTGCCAGAGCCTTCAGTCACGTGCCTAGTCACATGACAGAACCTTCGAGCATCCTTCTTCTACGTTCACTACTTACTACACTACCACGTCATGTAGCACCTCCGTCTCATTTATATAACCTCACTCTCGACTACTAGAGTCGAAACCCCGAATCATCACTCCTTTCTCACTCTCTGCTCATCTCTCTATGATTGACCACCTCTACCGATTGTGACACTTCGGAGTTGACCAAAAAGAGCAAAATCGAGCTGTTATTGAACGTGGCTCCGCTGAAGATGTGTGTACCCTGAGAAAATTCTTGGCCCCATCGCTCCCATGGACATGGAGCAAGTGTTCCCGAACAAGAAGAGGCACAAAAAATTACGCGAGCGTATCAGCATTACGTACTGGACCAACTGTCAGCTCACGGAAGAAGAGAGGTGGAAGGGGCGCAGGGCTCGCGAGCGCATTGTTAGAGACGGAGCTTGGTCTTGCAACCCATCTCCGCCTCTGCCTTGGGATCAGTGATCATTTATTTTAGACGACGTTCATGAGAATTTTTCCATGTCGATATGATATTGATGTGCTTTCTAGAGGAGAAAGTTGGGTTATCACACACCTTAGATGTGGAGTTTATATGTAAGTTGGTTTGATAATTGTACAGCGAATCAAGCTTTTGAGACAGAGCTGGTTAGAGCTTATACCTGTGCTTTCTTTGACATCCACGCCCGACCTGTTGGTCTTGGTAGTGTTTGGATTCATCCGGTTCTTGAGCATAGCTTGCCCTTGTATTTAGTTGCATAGATTAGAGACCTATTACTTCAATCATTATCTGTCCTCACTATGACTTGGTCTGGTTGATGAAAGCATAGCTTAAATGCGCGCGCTGACACCAACAGGCAATCTTCTCCGTCGCATCCGAAGCCTGGATGCTACCTTTTATCAATCCGTTCGATTTTTCGTGTAGCCTGAGAAGGCCGATCATTAGATCCAAATAACAGCCTTAGCATTGCTGCCATGTACTACAGAGTATCAGTAAAACGGCTCCCTTCCATGGGCGCGACCTGGATAGGCGAGGCAGTCACCATTCACGGCTCTGACGGATGCTGGTTGAGAGCACTCTGATAGCCCACATCAGCTTGCTTTCACTCACACAACCGAATAAGCACTCACAAACGATGCCTGCTAATCTGGTATCTCAACATCATTTCTTCTCAACACCTTGAGTACATCACGTCGCGGGCGCCAGGCTCCCGTTGATGGACAGTACTCGACAATCCGCATAGCAATGGCTAGACACGAGCTCGATTTAGTCCTCGTCCAACCCCGCCATTATCAGCGGGTTCATGATCACGAACTTCTGCTCAGCGTTAATTCTGTGGTTGCCACCGGTGACAGTCAAGTCGATGCTCACGTTCGCAGA
>BLYF01000044.1:4264-24030 GCA_014905255.1 Herpotrichia juniperi | reverse complement strand
GATTAGAAATAGGTGAAAACTCTGCCAGGTGGCCAACCACGTGACCGAAGGTTCTAGTATTCGTGACAGCAGATCCGGTCGCGCCCTAGTAGATGCCGAAACGTCTCTCGGGTTTGTGCTTGACGTGCTGAGTGGTCCGGAGGCGCGTTGCGAGGATTGCTGGTAGCCTTGGGATGCGCCTGAGGTGGTGATAGAGGCACTGCGTATCTGAGCCTGGATTACATCACGAAGATAGACTGTTAAACGTGGCCATGTCTTTCAAAACGAGAAGCCAAGGAAATAGCAGCAGAGATGACAGAGTCTATAAAGGTAATGCCCCCTCCAGCAATCCTAATTCCCTCCTACACCTATCTCCTACTTCCACACCTTCCAAGTTCCTTTTTCCTCGGTGGTCCAAAAGATCGCCCACGTACCATCTTGGTAAAAATGTGCCATACCCTCCTTGTCACTTTCACCATACACCGCTGCAGTGAGATGGTTTCCCTCAAGAGTTCGTTTTGAATTTGTGCTCTTGTGCCAAGTACTAGCTCTAGACACAGTTAGCTGAATCCTGGTAAGTGTTTGGTCAGCAAAACTTACCTAATGGACACCAATTTCACGTGAGTCGGTAAGGCCTTATCGATAGACTCATAAATTTCCTTTCTTTGTTTTCGCGTTTGTTCCACCCGCTCTGCATTCTGATACTTCGTGGATGGATTGACTGTTTCCTCAGTTTCGTCTACGACACGGCCCGAATCTGTTTGTATCGACATCATTGATGGCGGATGAAGAGCTATCTACTATCTACTGAGTTTATATACCTCAAATAAAGAGCTTGCTAGAAGCCATGGGTCCTTCTTCATATCACAAGCTTGCAATAATCACCTGAGCAAGGTTGTACTTTCCATATCTGCTTGTGCTGAGCCCGGGAACCAAACATGCGCGCATGCTCCTAGCTCATTGTTTGCTAATATCGCTGTCCATTGTATACAGGCAGGCACTAACGTTCTTCACAAGGACAGTCTCACCTTTCACTCACCTGACGGGGACGATAATAATCCCTCACGCTCTCCGGAAAACGTGACTCACGAGCCAGCCTTTCTGTACAAAACAACGACAGGACCCTCTTTACGATTTCCAACTCACATCAACAGGAATACAGACATCAGACATGAGGTACCCAACTTCACTACCGAATACGACTGGGCATGGCTATACGACGAGCTACAGGTTGGGTAGCGGATCATATTCACATGTGTGGCATGCCATACATTCCGGGTACTTGTTTTACATGATCTGACTGGAATCTAGCCACAGTTTGTGCTGACTGTTTCCTAGGACTGGCCAAGTGGTTGCGCTGAAAGTCACGTCGGAAAAATACAAAACCAACGAGCTGACCATCTTCAGAACGCTCATGTCCAAAAGTTCCACAAGCGCAGACTGGGCGCATGTAGTCCGGCTACTGGATACTTTCGAGCTAGAAGACGATTACGGGAACAATTTTGAGTGTATGGCGCTGGAGCGCATGGATTTCACGGCACGACGCTTGTTCGAAACGGAAGGCAACTCGATGGGACTAGCAAAAGAGGTGGTTAAACAAGTGCTGTTAGGACTCAAGTTCATCCACTCGCAGGGTTTCGTTCACAGCGATATCCATCCAGACAACATTCTTATCCGCGAAGGTGATTATTCGAATCAAGTTGCCAGCCACGCACCTGGTACGACCCAAATCAGCGTAAAGATCTCAGATTTGGGAGCAGGTAGGTGACAAAACAACCTAACGAATACAAACGTAGCGTGCTAACTTTGCCCCACTTCAGCATTCCACAAATCGCAACCTCCAACAGACCTCAGCACGCCAATTGCGCTTCGATCTCCAGAACATGTCTTGCTCCACCGTATTGACTCTAGCGGAGATATCTGGAGCCTCGGATGTCTACTATTTGAGTTTGCAACCGGACGGAGACTCTTCAACGTCACTGCTGAGTTTTGTGTACCCCAAGAGTGGACAGATGACGATCATCTGCTGAAAATGGTCGATTGCCTCGGGCCCTTGCCTCTAAGCATCGCAACACTATGGCCTCGATACTCTGAATACTTTGATTCAGACGCCGAGACGGACGACAATGCTTCTCTAATGTTAGAGAGTCGTGTGGACGAGTTGAAAGTGAAGGAAGTGGAAAATGTGCTGAGGAAGATGCTCGCATACAGGCATGGAGATCGTCCGTCATCTGAAGAACTTCTGAATGATAATTTCTTTCAGTTTTAACGGGACATGACAGTAAGGGAAAATAGGATTGGTCAATAGACACTAGGCAATTATTCTCTAAAGCTAGAAAGAAAACACCATAGGGAAGCTATGCAGCATCCTCATCTTCCTGTACATGACATTACAGCTCTACTTATACTCGATGAGATAGTTTTTGTAAAGTCTCCCGCTCCATCGACAATACTGTACCTGTTTCAATTACCGTGTAGTACCAGTCTTGCGCTTGAGAGCTTTTGGGGCTGGGCTGAATGCCGATAGGGCTAATAATTGAGGTCTAAAGATGTGTTCAAGATGATCGACGAGAGACTTGGGCTAGCGCCGACTGAAGTCCTATATAGTTATCACCAAACCCAGATGCAGGCGCTAGTCCAGGCGTCGGCAAGACGAAGGCCCAGCAATCGGTATCGCAAGCCACCAACATGTGCTGTACGCGCTGCTTAGGCCCAGAACTTACCACTACAATTCAACGCCTTCCCTAATTCGGTAAGTGTTGCCTCAAATGACCTGTTCGAATGTCAGTCTGAGCTTACTATCATCCCCTTTTAGGGTGTCCAGTTATTTCCTCAGATTACTCGGTCTCGCCACAGTGCGATCCTTCTCCCGCTGAAGCCTTTCACCTTCTTACGTCTTCCTCGTCGCCGTTAAGATGCGCGACGTTTGTTACTTGTCTCTTGTAGTTTCCGTTGCCCCTTCATTAGCAGCTCCACTGTTTCCGAAGAGGGAGTTTTGGCCCTTCTTCGCCATCGAGGGTTAGTTCTGTTACTCTCTGTCGTAATTTAGAGGCTTGTTGCGAACTGTCGTTAGTACTGTGGATTGGGTGAGCTGTCAACTATACTTGAGATGAAAATCCTGCGTATGCAACTGTACACGCAGCTACCAGAATATTTATCTCCATGATTCGTGCTATCCATTCAATGCACTCTTTCTTACATGATCTCTCGTCACCATGGCCATCAACCTTATCCGCGTAAGCCCCACAGGCTCTACACTCGGCTCGCAACCCCTTACACACGACAAAAAACTTTAAATAATCTCTTTGAAGCTAGAATGTACAGGCAAGGGTTGGGCAGATGGAAACTAGGATAAGATTGCCAGGTAACTATGTAAGTAAAGATCAGTTGCCAATATATCCGGCAACCAGTGGGAATGAGCACTATGGCAACATTGAAAAGTGATAAATCCTACAAAAGCAATTAATCTCTAAAGAATAAATCAAGTTAAGCTTCTAGATGGCAATGAGCCATTCTATTCGTTCGACTTACTAGGAGGCAAAAGATGCATTGTGGTAAGTGATTGAGATCATCAAAATATACTGTGGGATATATGTGTCTTAATCTTCGCTTCCACATATAGAAAAAACTACAAAGATAAGACATTTCTATGCTAGGTTTCTTTCATTTTTCAGCTACAATTCAAATGCAAGTACCGTGACATCTAAACTTGGAAAAGATACCTACATGACCAAGAGGAAAACGAAGCTCCCAAACCTCTCAGTCGCTGTCTCCCATCCATGTTACCTTAAAATCCTGTTCATGAGAAATCGCAACTATACTTCTCGGCAAGTGCAATAATACCACTGCTCGCTGTTGGATCCTTAATTTCTCTCGTCTTTTGCCAAAAGCTTGGATCGTTACAAGCAGTCTCGCACCCATTGCACGACGGATTCAAAGTAGTCATTAAATGTAGCCATGTGCGCCGCCAAAATAAATCTATGGGGAAGCCTTGGGTATGTGTTCAGCTTCACGACCACTCTTGCATTTTGAAGCACATGGGCGTAAGCTATCTTTTTGTCTCTTAATGGGTCTATACCAGCGACCTGAATCAAGGTCGGAGGCAGATTTGAATGATTTTTGGCAAGCAGAAAACTTGCTAATGGCTCATTGCCTCTGGATGGACAATATTGTTCCCAGAACCAACGCATCGTTCCTCCGTTGATGGTAGGAGCGTCTGCATTCTGCTCATAGCCATTCAGCTCGAATCGGTCGCGCGGTAGATGATCTGGATGACAGACTGCAGGAATGTTCAAGACTTGGCCGAGGATCCCGCTCGCAATGTTCTCGTCTCGAAGCTTGATTTCGAGACTGGTAGTCAGATTGGCGCCAGCGCTTGACCCTGCTAGGAAAATCTTAAATGAAGCTATGCACAATGTATCAGTGTGTGCAATGACCCGTCTGAAGACCTCGTAGCAATCATCAAGAGTTGTAGGATACTTGTGCTCGGGTGCTCTTCGGTAGTCGACACTGATAACTGCAATATGGTTTTTGGCGCACACAGCTTGATATGTCAATCTTATTGGATATAGATGCTGTTATTATGAGATGAACATGGGGTCATAATTTCCATCCGCTATCGATAATTCCGTCCACGCCAAGCCTCAAAATTGTGTTATGGAATGAGGTAAGGTTAGACTTGACCCAAACCTGAAGTTTAACCTTTACACGTCGTTTGGAAACCCCAATTTCTTAGCGGTGGCCACTTCGTTGTATCTCAGCTTGAAAGAAACCAGCCAGCACAAAAGAATAGTGTTGAAGGAGCAGGCAGGACCTAATAGGGGCTTGTCAACTAGCTTTGGGTCCTTGTCGGCGCACTCAAACTTCATAAACCCCAACCTCAACGACTTACCGCCACTATATCGTCATTGCGTTGATTATCATCGTCCCGTTAAGGTCATCTGCATTGGTGTAGGATTCTCAGGCGTTCTGGCCGCGATTAGGTTTCCGCAACGAATTCCAAATTTGACATTTATAATTTATGAGAAGAACAAAGAAGTGGGAGGAATATGGTGGGAGAATATGTACGTGTACCAGAACATAGCTGCTGCCTATATAGTATACTAAGCGCTGCCTCGATAGCTACCCCGGAGTTCGATGCGATTTCCCAAGCGCTGCGTACCATTACACGTTCGAGAGCAATAACATTCCAAGGAGGAACTCGAGAGGTTCAAGAATAACCCGAAAGCTTATCATAAATTTCGTTCCAAGATTGAAAAAGTTGTCAACTCCGTCGCCCTGGTCACTCTGTACGGCTCCCCGTTGCAAAAGAATTTTGCGAGCATAAACTGTGAAGCAACGATGCAAAAGCTGGAGAAGCCAGAGATCATGGAAGCACTGGAGCTGAGCTGGCCACCGTAAATGCGATCCGTCTCCAACGGAGGCGGTACCCGTTGTATGATGTTTACATATTCATTCTTTTGCAGATCATGAAGAGATCACACGCTAATAGTTGGTGAAATCAGTAGTTGTCGCCGCCTTACTCCAGGCCCAGGCTATCTTGAGGCCCTTGTTGAAGATAATTTCAACTTTATTTCAACCAAAATCAAATGCTTCACGCCGGAGGGGATCAAACGTCGACGGCAAAGAGCGCAAAGTCGACATCGTGATATGCGCAACCGGGTTCGACACCACACTAAAAGGACCCCATTTATTAGAAGAAGTGGAACATCACTCAATGACATCTGGAACCCAGATCCGCAGTTATACTTTGGCATCTTTCCTCTAGAGATGCTAAAGATATTCCGCTTCATCGACCTAAATGGCGCACCTGGCACAGGGGGTCCCATTCACTTACTTGAGTGCGCATGCGAATTTATGATTAAGGCGGTCCAAAAGGAACAACGAGAGTACATTAAATCTCTTGTTCCTAAGCCTCAGACGGTACGGCAGTTCACCTCACACGTAGACGCATAATTCTAAAAGGCCGTCTACACACAGCCGTGCAAGTCTTGGATGGAGCGCGGCAAGGAGGGTGGTCGTATTGTCACAATTTAGCCTGGCTCGGCTTTACATGCTATATACAAACATTGTTCTAGCTTTTGCTTCTGCAAACCAAAATTTTAAACTTAATCCACAGCGATCTCCCTCAAAGTCTCTAAAATGCACGTCGCTATCCTTACCGGATCCTCGGGGCAATTGGAGGAGGAATTGTCAAGCGACTGGCCGATGATGGCTTCGAAATCGTGGTGAATGATATCGCCACGAACCAGTCAAAGATTGATGAGGTTGTTGGCGAGATTGAAGCAAAAGGGCGTTGCGCAGTTGGAATTGTTGCCGATCTCAGCAACAAGGATTCTGTCGAAGCTTTGGTTAGCTAGACCGTTGAACGCTTTGGTGAGCTGAAAGTTATGGTTGCGAACGCTGGAACGATCGACATATCCTCTTTACTAGAAATCAGCGTCGACACCTGGGACCGAGTCATGTCTGTCAATTGTCGCGGTATTATGCTGTGCTACCAAGTTGCTGCAAAACAGATGATCAAGCAGGGAAAGGGTGGAAAGCTCATCGCAGCATGCTCCATCTCAGGATATTGTCCCAGCGGGAAATGTCCATCGTACTGTACGAGAAAATGGGCCGTTCGCAGCTTGACATAGTCGGCCGCGCTTGAACTGGGCCAATATAGAATCACCGTCAACGCTTACTGTCCTGGATCGATCCAAACTAACATATCTATGGTGTTTGCGGAGCGCCTAGCAAAGGAGAGAGGAGAAGAAAACTTCGAAAGCGCCTGCAAATCCTCATCTCATAGAAAATCGGCGTTGAACCGCAAACTCTTACCAGAAGATATTGGGAAACTGGTCAGCTTTCTAGCAGGCGAAGGATCCAAGGGCATGACGGGTCAAACCATTATCTATGATAGTGGTATGTTCCTTCTTTCTAGAAAATTAGAAACACTGTTTTGAAAAGAAAGATTAACAGTATTCCTGCAGTAATTTCCTTCTCCTGAGTTACTAGTCCAAAAAGATTTATAAATGTCAAGGTTGAACTGCTATGTTGAGAGTCCACTGAAATGGTTGATGCGACAGTGTCATGTCTAATTATCACACTGTAGGCTGGCATAAGCGGGGCGCTATAGCGGGCCGCGGCGTCCTGATCGATTATGTTGCGTACGCGGAGCGCCATCACATTGGCTGTAGCGCCGTCAAATATCATGCGATCAGTCACGTGGACGTTGAGCGAGCGGCCAGGGAGCAAGGCGTCACGTTCAAGCAAGGAGACATGCTGCTAGTTCGAAGTGGCTTGGTGGAGTGGTACAACGATTGCGCCAGTAGTCGACCGGGACGCGTCTTTACTGGTCCGAACAAAGAAGGCGTGGGTGTGGTCCCAACGGCAAAGACGGTCGCCTGCCTTTGGAATCAACATTTTTCGGCCGTGGCAGGTGATGCGTTGGCGTGGGAGCCAGTGCCATATCCTCTAGACAAACCAGGCATGTCTCTTTGTTTCTCTTCAACACTTCGAGTAGATACTATCCTGTATCTCTGTCAGCTTTTCATCACTATCTGCTCCCTTTGTGGGGTACACCAATTGGAGAACTGTAGGATCTTGAGGCCTTGGCCAAAACTTGTACTCGATCAGGACGCTACTCGTTTTTTTCTCACGAGCTGTCTGCTCAACGTCCCTGGCGGAGTTGCCTCTCCGCCGAATGCGTTGGCACTATTTTAATACGAACTTTTCAAACCATCTGTAGTGAATGACGATGGATTTAGATAGCTAGTGCAAGTAGGTTAGCTGCAAGTATTCCCAAAAATGATTGGTTGGATGGCTAGTACAAGTAGGTTGGCTGCAAGTACCGGTATTCCCAACTTTATGTGAACATACAGTGCCACGAATTGGTCAATTTCTCCCGCAATCTCCTGTCGGGATTCCGGGTTGCCCGCGTGGGCGCTGGAGATCCTGGCTTGCCTAGATGCGGGGTAGCGTCAATGGTAGCATATGGGGACGCGTCTGAGTCCAGCAAAGGAGTCCAACCAAACCACTTTCTATTCTCCGTTTCTCCAGCTTTTCTCGGCAGAATAAGTACTGCTCTAGCATGCCTTTCAAGCTTACTCACCGTGGCGGCGTCTGGTACATTGAACTCCTTCCACCTGCAACGGATTCCTTTTCCTGAGAAATTGTGGACCAGAGGTCTGGTCGTGTGGTAGTATGGACCCGGTAGTTGAACAAGTTTAGTTTTTTTTTCATCCACTCCTTCACACTTCGATCTCCAGAGGGTTTTTTGCAGGCTTCAGATAGCCAAGAGGCTGCTCTCTTGTGCGCGCCGCTCGTTGTAGGACTCATGTGTGACCTAATCATTAAACATTGGAGGCTCGACTGCTGAACAAGGCGACGCATTGAAGCCATGGAACTGGCGTCGAGTCCACAACAAGTGCCGCACAGGAGGCGCAAATACGTCGTCAGTGCATGCGCCAGCTGCCAATCCCGCAAGGTGAAATGCTCTGGCGAACGTCCATGCGTGTCATGTCGAGAATTCAATCTATCATGCGAGTATCGATCCGGACGAAGACGGCGCGTTGTGAAAGAGCCAAGGCCTCCGGCCAGAGAACCTGAAGAGTTACACGGATCCGCTCCGCCACTAGACAAAGAACGAGAACGGAGTCAGATGATGCAGATGATAGCTCGCATAAGCGAGCTCGAGTATAGCTACACTGCGCTGCTAGAACAGATCAAGTCCGATACTCTTAATATGCTCATCGATAGTCCGTCGAGTTCACGGAGAGCGAATTCCGACGAAGATGCCGATACTTCCGGAACGGATTCTTTTCAGAGCGCCAACCTCTAACATAGAACAGACAAGCGCCCTCAATAAATCAATCGCTCGCGAACCGATAGCACAATTAGAGTCAAGACCCGAAAGTCGTGCGCCTAGTTCAGCCGCAATTGCATGGTCCAATATGCCGCATGGTCTCCACATATCTCTTGGAGCAGTTAAAAAGGAGACGCGGCTCAACAATTCACGATGTCGCGAATGCACCTCGTTCGTACTACCTACAACGCCAGAACCGTATCAATTATCTCTGTTCCTTCATACGTGATTTATACAATCTCGTAAGATGACTACCGCACCCTAAAGAAAACATGCAACACTAGAACTATAAAAACTTTTCTTACAAAGCAAATATAAGGTTACTATGGGTATTTATTGTTGCATACCTCTAATTCTATGTAATTTTAAAATAGTGTCACAGAGTATTTGCCCGTTGCAAATCATGGAGTAGGTGACGAGCTATCAATTAAGACGCGCGCAGCAATTATATCCAAGTGGGAGGAGGGTGCGTTGAAGAAGGAGTTGGCTGCCGAGTTTCGCGTGCATCGCTTGACCTGAGAAGGATCGCTAGCCAAGTTATCGGAGTGATTTCATCGCTTGCAGGGGTATTACTGGGGTGTTGATTGGCCCGACTTGCTGATTGGAAGCGAAACAGGGGTATCTGAAAGCACGGCTGGATCCGAGGTACCTGCATATGTACGTGGCATGCGGATCGATCTTGGAGCTCAAAAGCGAATTGTGGCGTTAGGCATGTGGTAAAACACAGGATTGCCTCGTAGTGTGTGAGGGTATGTCATTTTGCAATTGCAACAAAAAACACGCCCCAACACTTCCGGTGCCCAGATGGCTCAAGCCAGGAGTCATGGTCTGAGTGAGACACTGCTGTGGCTTCACGTACGCCCCTTGTATGCGACGCTTTTATCCGTCCATCGAACGCACGCCCCGATACTTCCGGTGCCTAGATCTCCAACTCTTCCGGGCATGATGATCTTGTCGTACTCTATTTTTGGCCATTTCCTAGCTATGCGAAATAGCAGGCGCTTTTCTCTACGCGATAGAACCTCTGGGCGGCCGATCCTAGGTAGTGATTCCAATTAGTGGTGTTTCTGCCAACGTGTGATGGTTTTGGCAATTGTGTTGCGGTTGCCCCGATGGGTCTGACCTTTGAAACCTCTTGAGAACGTTGAAATTGGGCCGCCAGACGCGTCTGAGTGCAATCTCTTGTGTGCACGTGCTTGCCTCACGTGGCGTTGCAAGTACCGGTATCTCAACTGAAGAGTCCGAGGTCTCACCCGAGAGATGAATTCGGTGTGTCTGAAACTGCTCTTTAGATTTTCTTTTCACAGTATGCGCAATCAAATGCTGAACCGCAAGACAGCTTCATTTCAAAATTGACTATGGCTATCTGCATAGACCAGCCCACGGCGCAAGGAAATCACCATTACTCAGTCTTCGAAGCGCAATGAGATAAGAAAAGCGGCATAAGAGTCTCCATGCTGTTACACTGACGGGTGGTACTCTGATGTTTTGCTATCGTAAGTCTGTAGTTAGATTGCCCTTTCATCGATCATTTTTTTCACTCCCACCTCCCGTTTTACCCTCATGTCCGGCAAAAAACGATCCTTCGCTGCGTCCCAGAATGGGGAGACTCACATTGACGATACTCCATCCCCTTCCCGAGTGCGGTATTCACTTTCCCCTCCAAATGCAGTCACCGCCGGATTACCAGGCTTCCAACACCAATATGACCAACCTCTGTCAGAATTAGATGCTTTTTTGCCTCTCGGCCACGTTTACAAGTCTCCCACCAGCGCATACGCCAATGGGACCGTCACCTTCCAATCCTTCCAAGATCCCCCTCAGCATCATGGCTCCGATATTCAATGGAACATCGTATCTGCTGATACACCTACATACCAAACTCATTCGCCATCAGGCAACCCTCCAAGCGAAATCTCTCAGTATGCCAGTCCGGATATAAATCCCCATGGATACATCTCACTGTCTAGCTGTGGTCTTTTCGAGAGCAACAGTATTAACCAGCCAGAAGAGCAACCTCTCCACTCTCTTCATTCACTTGCTGTCAATAGCTATGTCCCCAATATTAGCGCAAAAACCTCGTTCGACTTCCAGCAAGGCTCTCACGGAGATGCCAGTGCTAGCCACTTCGCCGGCGGATTCAACAGTCCGCATATCCGTGGAGTTTGTACACCCCGGTTCAACTCACCAAAAAATGCATATACCTCGTTATATGGAGAGTTTAATAGTACGGCATTCAAAGCATACTCAGATTTACCAACTCCCCACTTCGCTTCCAACTTAGGAACCCAGAATTCTTATTCTTTCCCCAATCGCAGCGTTTCTTCTCAGTTGCCAGCTATGCAGGACATTCCTTTGCCCAGCGTCGGTGCCTCGTCTTTAGCGCTATCCTCATCGCCATCACCAGGAAGAGACAATCCAAATACCTCCATGGCAGAAGATTCTGAACCTGACTCGGATTCCAACTCAAGCATGGCAAAACTCCTCGAAGGGATTATCGGTGCTCCTAACCCGGGAAGTGTAAGCGCATCATCTATCCAACTATTCCTAAAGTTGTCGGCTAACCCTTTTAGGCATTTGCAGGATTGATAGCTCAGTGCACGCCCGGACTGCAGAAGGCCTTGGACGAAGTGTTGATCAATCATCTGACCACCAACGGCCATGAAGTCCGCAAGAAGAAGCTGCCGACACCTTGCCCTCGTTCTGCAACCAGCGAATCCGCACAACGGCGACCTCCCGCCTCCACCACTTTCTGGTCGAAAATCGGTAACCTGACCGAGCGCAACCTCTGCCTCGAAAATTCACTTGAGAAGATGTTGCAATTGTCACCTTCAGGATTGATCGAATACGTCCCCAAAGTCAATATCATAGACTCTGGTCTTAAAGGAGTTTCATTCTTCCAGTCCAGCTTCCAACATCTCAATAACCTCCAAGAGACTGAGGCGCCAATGACGGTACTCAAAATACTGTACAGTATGTTCATCTTCCTCGCTGCAGACCATGTGCGCAGCGAGCGCGAGCACCGACGCCCGGACTACCTCTCCTCGTCCGACATGCATGCCATGTACGCCAAATACGCACCAACGGGGATGTCTGAGGAGGATTTCGGCACATCCTTCAGGAAATGGCGCCAACTAGGCGCAAAGTATCATTATTTGGCGTCGCAAGTTGGATTGGGCGGGCTGGTGCGCATGTGCCGGGTGCTGAGCGAGAGCCAGATGCAGTACTGTAGTATTGAAAAGGAGAAGGATAAGGGGAAGTGCAGGTTGAAGGCGGTCATGTGTTTGAAGACGCTGGATATCCCGGTGCTGGCAGAGAAGAGCGGGGCGGAGAGGGTTATGCGTGCTGCACTTCGGGAGATGTGTAATCGATTCGGAGGGCTTGACGATCGATTGGTGTGACAGTTTTTATATAGTATCTCTTAATTAGCAGAGTAACAGAGTTCTCTTCACTGCTGAATATCGAGGCTGCGGTATAGTGTTGAAATTAATCTTTCTGTTGAATATCTATTGGACAGCTGCTTGCCTTTCTGCTTACTTCCTGGACAGCTACGACGAAGAGCCATGGCTCGGAAAATCCAGATTGTTATGTCTTGTTTCACATGTCAAACCAATTACGCTATTTCGTAGATACCTCACAAAATTAAATCTTCTGGTTGCACGGATTTGGAGAAGTGACATAGTTCAATGGTATGGATTTTGACTCTACACAAGTTCTAAGACCATTGCACTCAACCTTGTCGCCAGCATTGGCATACAAGCAACAAATTAGCGTCCAGATCAAGTACCTGAAGCGGAATGAGAAGGGGAAAATACAAGGGCTGGCCAGGCACATGTGGAGCATAGAACTGCTCGATCAGTGGTTCACGAAAGAAGATGTAGGGAAAATGAAAGAAAGTAGTCCTCAAAATTTCTCGTTCCTAGGAATGGCGGGATGAGACTCTAGAGCAGCCTGTTATAGACGGCCCAGTGTTTACAGAAACCATGTCGTCTTCTTCTCCGCTTTAGAAGGCTTCATGGAGAGCGCAGCCTCTAAAGCCGTCAAACGGTCTTCGTGGTTGGAAATGCAAACTCCATGCTCTTTCAGATGCGATGAGACCGCTTCCGTGGTTATCGATTGCCCGATGGCCAGCATATCCAAGCGATCCGAGACGATGTCCAGTTTCTTGATGACATTCGAGAGGCGGGCGCTGCTGGTCTTGATGTCGGGAGTAGTCTTGACATACGACATGGCCGTTGGGTTCGAATCAGTCTTGGCTTTGGAAAAAATGCCGGGCTTGGTTGTCGTAGTGTGGGGGGTGAGAGACATTGATCTCCTCGCTCCATCGCTTGAAGTAGCGACTTTTTTGGCGGCTGGCTCGGTGCCGGAATTGTACTTTGGTGCGAACTCATGATCCCAACACCTGTCGTAGAACTCGGCTGATCTTCCGTCCTTTGGTCCAGTGGCCGATCTACCACACTGGCCCAATTTGGAGGTGTTCGCCGCCATGCAGCGCACCCGGGGTCGATTGGGCATACTTTAGCAAGATTAGCAGTGTTATACTAGAGTGTTGAAAAAGAAGAATTCACCTGCTGGCCGCAGACGAGAGACAAGTATTTGTGGGTTCAGCCGGGAGATGTGTTCGCAGTTATCAGCTCTGGAAATATCGAATACGATGAGGGTTGTCAGAGAAGAAGCCTGCCAGAATCAGCATGAGACGGAAATATTTATAGATAGAAGAGACTGGGTAGGTCGACTATTTCCATGCTATTTTTCAATTCCGGAAAATGTAGGGAAGATGCAGATGTTGTTTCACCTAGGTTATGAGTGTCCCGTCTGTGAGACACCTACGTACGAGTGATTCTGGGCTCTTATTGATGCCGAACATCAACACTCTTAATACAGTTTTCCTTTTTGCTAAAATCGTCCTTATTTGCGTGTTCCGAAATGCATCGCGAATAAATTAGTTCATCTACATCGTTTCAAGCTTGGCATTCCTACGCTTCATCACAATGGGCTCTCAATTCCACTTGCTACTTGAAGCAAGCAACATTTCTTACAACGAAATGTTATCCGAAAAGCTTCTCTACGAGTCTCTTGTATCACCCTCACATCCATTGAGAGGTCACGTCGGCAATAGGTCCGACGAGTCAATGATATCCAAACTTTCAATATCATCTTTATCCCAAACCTCAGCTCCCAAAAAACGCAAGCGATCATCTTCTGCATGTGCTTCACCTGATCTCGTTGGAACAAGACAGAGCTGGACATACACTTGGGCATCCCCACAAAAGTTCGATATGGATTCGAGTGTTGGACATGTATTTTCTACTTCAGCACCAATGCCTCCATGTTCTGGACGACACTCGCCCCCACCATCTCCTTCCTCATACGACGCTGATGACGAGGCCGATTCAATCCACGAACTGTTCACTATATGCGGTCGTAATGAAGAGAATTACGCTCTCCAGCGCTCTTTCACTGCCAAAAAGGCCTCACTATCGCCGCCTTTCCCCAACGCGGCCAGAGGCTGGAGATCTATGTGGCTCCATAGATCTCGTACTCGTTTCAGCCCAGCCGACGAAGAGGAAGTCCAGGTTTTCAAAAGTCCGTCACCTTGTCCTCGCGCATACGCTAGCAACAATATCGCCTCTCTGTCCGCCGACAACCCCCATCATCAGCTCTCAACTATTGTATGTCCAAGGGGCTTGTTTGGCCTCCCTACCTCGTAAAAACCGGCAGTCCTGTTTTGGCGGACATTGGATTAGACTCGATATGTGTGGCTTGGGTTCGTCTTGAGAAGTCGCTATGTTGGTTGTATGCTGATTATTTACGAGTCCCTGTTTTAGAGGTCATATGTCACCGTGGTTTTGTCTGTTTCTTTTTGTTCCCATTTGTTTAGTAATACCTTATTATTTCGTAGCTTGGTATCTGGACATCTTATGCTTCACTTCAATACCGCACCCATGCTACCAATTATTTGACTCGCCCTCTAACTGCGTTTCTCTAGTCTAGTGAAAGTAAGACGCGCAATGCTTTGGTGCTAGCTAACTACGTATGCACGTGATCAAGTCAAACCACTCCCGGGTATTCTGCTAAGCGATAAAAGTCTGTGCAGTTTTTCCTCTAGTGACATCCTGTACCGACAGTTTCTAATACAATTCCACTACTAGCTGTCCAATATCAAGAGCGCCCGCCACCACAGAGCCTGACTTTCCACGCACCAAAATGATGTAATTCTACGGGCTGCTAATTGATGATTGAAACTGGTTCACGCCAGAAAAGTGTGCGTCTGTGGTGAATCATGGTCCAAGCTTTGTTCTACTACCAGCAAACTCCAACGAAAGAATTCAAGTTCTATTAAGCTAAGGTACAGAACAAGGTTTTTCGTCATTCTTCTATGCCCGCAACACAATCATCGGATAAATGACATCTCTCCCAGAAGCCTAATCTTTTGTCACACTTGCACACAGCACTGGCATTATTGGGTCTACACAAAGCTAGCCTCCAGAATCGACCTTCACCATACACCCCCTACCGCGGCATCGATCTATCGACAACAAATCTAGAAGCGTGGAAACGCTATCTCTTCATCATGGCGTAAGCAAGCCTCCGCCCACAAACCATTCCTGCCCACACACTAACACCCCCAGAACCCTGCGCTTTACTGTCCTCGTCACCGTTCTCACTCTTCTCGTCCTATCCGGAATCCGTCTCCTCCTCATCCGCACCATCCTATCTACCCTCATTGGTGTTCAACTCATCGCCTCAGCAATAGTAATAATCTTCAGCACCTGCGGCTTCCGCCACTTCCACACCAGTCTGAAAGAACTCGCTGGCTTCCCAGCCCCGGCAGAAGAAGACGAAGGAGAAGACACCATTGACAGCCTTAGCGATGAGCAGAAGATGGCTCTGGAGCGGGATTTGTACCGCCAGTTGGCTGAGTTGGCGGGCTCGCTTACTGAGGATGAACGGCGGGGAAGGGAGAAGCAATTGGTGCGTGAATTGGCTTTGGTGAGGAGCTTCGGGCTAGGGCTGGGGACGATAGAGGCGGAGGGGAATGATGTTTATGCTGGCGCCCAGAGTGGCGCTTCGGTGGGAAAGGGATATGGGAATGCGATGTACGGATATGGAGAGGGAACTGGGTATGGATATGGATATGGGTATCGGGGCCAGGGTGGGATTGGATACCGAGGGAATTACTACTGACAGGCGAGGTTGGAACTGGGGCCATGGCTGCATTCATATAGAAAATCTGCGGGTGGTAACGGCGGCGTTTAGAAAGCTGAACAGGGAGCGAAATGTGTATAGGAGAGCGGAAATCAACGTTGCGAGCTGGTGCCTTGGATATTCGGGTTTGAATGTAGACTTTCCATAATTGCGTACTGGACCTGGCACACCATCTTATACTCTTGCAGTAACATGTGGAGGAATATTGACGTCCGTTTAACCCCGCAATATCGCCTAGCTAGTCGTATTTGATACAGCTGCTGCATCAATGGCCTCTTTTGAAGTGATGAAAAGAGATACAATTAAAGGAGGGCTATCTTACAGACCGTCTTACATCTACAACAGGGGCAAAGACGATGACGACTCTAATTAAATACTTGATTCTCTTGCTTAACTATAGTGCTTTACCTAAACCCTGGAAATCTCTCCTGCTCACCAGCCGCTACACCAGAAAACTGTCCGATGAGCTCAACCAACATGCCATGCATACACTTGCCCGCACCACTCCTCTCGCCCAGCTCCACAACACCCAGGTCCCTCAGATGCTGCAGCGCTTTTTTACTTGTACCGGATACGTCTCTGCCTTTGGAGCAGCCCCAGAGGAGTGATGAGGGATGAAGAAGCGGCGAGAGATGGATCAGTGCTCCGAGAGAGGTATGGGTTGCCATGTCTGTGGAGAACGAGTCAGATGGTGTGGCGCCAAACACGAGGCAACAACAAGAGAGGACCGACGTAACTTACAGGCATAATAACTCCCCACCAAAATCCACCGTCCCAGATCCTTCAGAAACCGCTCTCGGGGCCACACCCGCTGCTCGCCTGCGGCGGCCCCCTGCTGCCCATGGGCGAAAAGCGCCATATACCGCTCGTAAATACTCTCGGCATCCCGCTCCCGGATGGCGCCCATCTTCTTCTCCATATTTACCGTCCATGCCGACGGGTCCGGGTTGCGAGTAAGGTAGAAGAACAAGTAGAGTGCGATGAGGCGGACTGAGGATTCGGCGGCTGAGCGTTGGAGGGAGAGCATATATGTCATTGTGGTGTGATATACAGCTGCGTTGGCAAGGTCGACATGCTGTCTTGATCCCGTGGGCGGCGTCGTGGATTTTTTGCGCGCAGGAACCGGGGTTTCTAGTGTCAGTGGATGCTGTGCGGTCAAGTTCACCCAAGCGGGTTGAGAAAACATGCTTAGGGTGTAACTATCCAGTTTTGGCAGGTCGGAGAGCGACGCAAGACGCAGGAAGCGGCTCCACCATACCGCGGTGTTGGTTGCGCTTCTTCGAGACGGCGTCGAGGGGGTGGCAGATGCGGATGCGGATCCAGTCTGCAGCATGGGTGATGGAGTCGGCAAGGGCGTTGGGGTCGGCAAAGAAGATGGGGTCGGCAAAGACGATGGTGTTGGTGTTGGAATTGGAGTTGGAGTAGAGGACAGGATGCTGGACAAGGATTGCAATGCGGGTGCCGTGCCTGGGATGGATTGGATGCCGGCTGGGTATTCGGCGAGAATGAGAGTGCGGGCGGCGGCGAGTTCCTGCATCATATGTTAGCATTGATGTTCATGCAATCAAAAGCTCGGGATGATGATACATGGGGGAAAGAGATGGACCGAGTAGATAGGTACGCACGTGAACAGCGGTAAATTTGAACACCTCGAGCATCTTCTTCAGCACCTTGGCCCGGACACATGATGCAGCCGTTGATCATCTCTCTTCCAGATGATGTCTGCTTCGATGTCCGCGATGCAAATGACTGGCCGGTCCGCACTCGGCTGGAGGAGCTCGATGGCCGGTGCGAGCTGCTCGAGTTTGGTGTTTTCGGGCGTGCGAGGGTGAGAGTAGACGGACCGACTGCGAGATTGAATCTTTGCAAGTCTCCTGGATGCAGTTTGCAGGGAGGCAGAAGGTGCTGGTTGCACGCGCTGGATGGGGCGTTGATAGAATGGCGGCGGCCGTGATGAAAGAGTGGGTGTTCTAGGAGCTCGCGTTGGCGTGAAGACGAAACCGGGGCCCTGCTGCTCCACGGACACCAGCATCCCGTCTTCATCGGCCTCGCTGCTGCTGCTGCTGTAGCTGCCATCCGACAGCACGTAGACATCCATGAGGGATACGAGCTGCGAGACGGCATCCGCATTTGCATTTCCATCTTGAGATATATAGCTGCGTCAGGGTTGTACAAAGGGGGGTATTGTTTGTTGCCGACGAGAAAGGATTGAGCACCACATGACACGTAATTCCCAATGCAGCTGTTCTTACTAGCACATTCCGGCGCCGTGGTGGCAATATACAATGCAATGTTGTGTCGTGTACGCGGGGTGGTGTTTGTTGTTGACGAGACAGAAACAGATCATCTTAGCGACAGTTTTATCCATGTCGCATATCGGGATCGGTTCCACTAGGTGCTCTAGGTTTCCAAAATAAGCTGGAGCTTAGGAAATTGCAAAAGCGGGACGCTTTTACAACACAATAATAATAAGACTTGTTTGTTTTTATGTTTGTTGTGCACCTGGTATGCAATATCGTTTTACCTATCTCTTGATTCTTAGTACAGAAGAGGACTGTTGCGCGGTGTTGTGACCTCGTGTGTATTTGGGGAGAGCCCTCCTTATTTCCCACTTATTTTGGAAGTCCAGAGGTACTGTACTCTTATTCACGTCCCTTATCGATAAGACTGTCGCTAAGATTATCGATAACATCATGTGTCTCGTCGACAACAAACACCACCCCGCGTACAACACACAAGCCGCCTCTCGGCGCCATCCAGAGCTTCAGGAGCCCGACAGAGAGTCATGCCCGCCCTTCTTCTCTCTCGTCGGCGAGCATGACGACTGTCTACAACTTGGCTACGACATGAGCTGCCGTATGCCGCTAGCATCGGGGGTTGAGATTGGCCTGCACAGCGGCGTCTGATCGGGCTTGAGCATATATACCGACCAAGTTCCCTCTCCCCCTTGACCCATGCCCCTCCTGCGCACCTTTTTTCTCCATTTCAATCTCTCATCTCTTTCTTGAGTGAAGTGAAGCCAAGTGGGTATTGGCCATCCATCCTTGCCCATGTCTCTACCGCACGCCAACTCCTCCGCCATTCGCGCACTGATGCGTACCGTCGATGGCCGCCACATGTCGTCAGTTCCGTCAAACTACCTAGACTCGGACTCGGACCTGGACTCGAATTCTCGAGAAGCACTTCTTCCGCGGGATAAAGGGAAGGGCAGAGCCGATCCCGGACCATCATCATACAGAAGCAGCCATCCACCTTCCCCTTCACCACAACAACAGCAACAGCAACCTGCATCCACAAAACATGGGCGACTCCCTACATTTACCCCTACCCTTACCCCGACCTTTACCCCTACCCCTACCCCTAACCCCCCACAACAACCCCAACCGTACATCTACACATTCGGCCGTCACAAAGGTCTGTCTATCGACCAAGTGCCCACAAAATACAACCAATACTTTCTTTCCCGGTCAAACAAGTATGAGAAGAATGAGCCGCTCATGAAGGCCTTGCTGGAGTGGCAGACGAGGACTTGTGCTGTTAGGTTGAGCTCGGAATTCCAAGAAGGCGAGCATGGCGGAGCGAGTCCAAGGGTGTTACGATCCTGTCTAGGCAACCGCCGGACTTATACCACCTGACCACACGTGGTCCAATCAGATCAAGAACGAAGTAACCACCTAGACCTTAGGGTCACGTGACGAGTTGGTTCCGCCAAGTCCTCCGTGTCCATGATTAT
>BLYF01000043.1:25222-37774 GCA_014905255.1 Herpotrichia juniperi | reverse complement strand
ATAAGCGCCTACTATCTGTTTAAAAGAATTAGGCAACTATTTTAAAAGAAGAGTCTTGTATATTAACTTGTACCTCTACTATCTACACTATATTATTTAGATTTATTATTGCCTCTCTATTTTTATTACTCTATTTATATCTACTTTATTTACCTGCTATATACGCTTCTAAATAGTCTCTAAGCTCTACAGCAAGTAGAGCGTCTTAAGCAACCTCTCTAATAAAAACAAGACAACACTCTAAACACGCAACACTATCTAAGTTCTATAGTAGAAGAGCTACTAAAATAGCACTTTATAATAAGTTACTCTAGGCTTTATCTCTTCTATTAGTTTCTCCTTTATTGTTAGTAAACCTACTTTTAACTAAACTGCCTAACAGCTTTAGCGTGTACTTAGAGGTTAGAAACAAGAAACTAGCCTTAGATAATAAAATAGGTATAATAACTAAAGTCTCTATAAAACTCCTCTAACTATTATATTATATAGATAAGATTCTTGCAACAAATCTCTCTATAAAACCTTCTTTCTTAGCGCTAATAGTATTCTACTTAACTAAGCAATTAATTAAGAGTTAAGACTCTAGCTTACAAAGATATCTAGAAGAGCCTATTGTTAATTCTCTTCTTCTAAAGAGACAAGTAGATAGGTCTAGAGATAATTATTAAAAAGCACTTAATAATAAGAGAACTTTAGTAAAGCGTACTAAAGTATTACGCTTAGCTACTAGTTCTTAAAGGTATAGTTTTAATATACTATTTAACAAGTTTATACGTTAACAATTAAATGTTGCTAGGCGTAGATGTTACTCTCTTTGCGCAATTACTATAGCAGAGCAATCTTTTAAGCAATTTACTAAGCGCACTTAAGATATTTATTATTATATATTCTAGCAACGCAAGGCTTGTCTAATTATACCTATACCTTTAATAGCTATACGTGTAAGCGTTATAACTCTTGTATATTTATATCTCTCTACACTAAGAGCAATAACTTGTTCTACTTATGCAAGTGCTAAATAGATTGTAAGTATAGCTTCTAGCTAACTTACTAACTTAGAGAAGTGCTTAGAGAAAATAATCTAAAAACTAAATAGCATTATATAATAGACTATATTTTGTTTCTATACAACAAATTTTAGCTCTACTATAATTTATTTAAAAAGAACAAAGATGCAAGTTGCTTACTACTAGTCTCTAATATATAATAAAATCTTCTTTGCTAAGATAGAGTTTAAGCTATTATTAAATTGTTCTTTCTTTAAGTTTTTTCTATCTACTTTTATCTATATCTGCTAGTTCTTTATAAATAAACTTGCATTATTACTTTGTTGCTTTATTATTAGGTTATGTTTTATTATAAGTGTTAGCTTTATTATATTTAGTTTATATATATATTAATCTTAATTGTTTCTAAAAATTATAATTTAACTATTAATTATTAACAGTTCTTTCTATATAGTAAGTTAAGGCCTTAAAAAACAGGAGACTGCAGCGTAATACTGCAACGCAACAAACTTTACTTAGATAATATACTAAGGAAATGCTAACTTAATAGACTAGTATTGCTACTAAATATAGTCTATATATATCTTAGACTTTCTAAACTATTTTTGTTAAATTAACTATAGCATAAACGTAAGAACAGTAGAATACTATTATTACTATTAAGCTAATAATTAGTTATCTAAATTTTTAACTCTTTAGTTTATCTAAGTACTCTTTTTTCTATTTATTGTTAATATTTACTAGCTCTTATATAGGCTACTTAAGCGCTACGCAAGCAAGTTATAGTTACAGAGGCTACATCTCTAGTTACAATATAGAGCAGGAAGGCAGGAACAAGTGCAGCAATATAGAAAAACGCTTTAAAAGACTATACAAGTTCTTAGATATAATAAAAGCAAGTCTAAATTAGATATTAATAGTTAACTATAAAAATAAGTATTTTACAGTAATATATAATAGTACAAGTAGTTCTGTATACTTTATAGGCTTATCTATTAACTAGTTTTAAATATTAATAAGAAGCTAGAAATAATAGCAATTACTAAAAGTAATACGTATATATAAGTTATTCTTAAACTCTTTTAAAAATTAGAGTTAGATATTTAATAATAGGTCTATATTAGTAGATATTAAGAAACAAGCTTTGCTATATATTTAAAGTTAATAGATTGTAAGGAAAATAGAGATATAGTTTGTTATTTTTTTCTAAGCTATTTAACAAGATTTACTAACTTAAAGTGCTCTAACTTATAATAACTCTATACCTGTTTATTTAGTAATTAGAACGTCTATACAGGTTATATAAATTTCTTTAGCAGCTCTACTAAAATTCTAAACCTAATAAAGGGTATATATATCTTCTAGTTGCAGAGCCTTTAAAAGATTAACTCTTGTACTATACTAGAGGTTCTAGCTCTCTCTATTAATATATAGTTACTATGCCTCTAACCTTCTTGTTAAAGCTATAGGGGTTTTATTGTTCTAGTAGCAATATCTATTATTAAATAGCCCTTTAGTTCTCTAACCTTCTATATTGCTATAGACAAGAGAGGTTGTAACTTCTTAAAATATATTAGTAGGCTTTAAATACTAGGTACTATATACAACTATAAGATTAGTTGTTAAGCTAAATAAGTAATTAGAATTATTCTTAATTCTAGTTATATAGCTATTCTCTTAATATATTAGAAGAATAGTGTTGCTTGCTTAAGCAGATAATATTAAACTCCTCTCTATCTAGTTATTTAAAATTTGCGTATTCTTGCAAATAAAGTTAGTAGGTAACACGTCTTTCTAGGCTTTTTAAAGTAATTAATAGACTATATTTTAATCTATAAATAATAGTATATAGAACACTAGAAGTCTTTAGCAAGTTTTTATAATATTTTAATTCTCTTATACTATTTCTACGTAGATAGCCTAGGTCTCTAATAATAGTATTGCCTCTAATTATATATAATTTCTCTACCTAGCTATAAGTACAGCTCTAATGCGTTAGAAAGAGAAGAGAAAAAAGCAAAATTTTAATTGTAGAAATATATATATTAATTATAGGTAAAGTAAAAGAGACAACTAGCGCAGTATAAAGTTGTAATTTAATATTATATACTACCTTAGTTAAAAAATAATATTTTAACTTCTATTTTCTATTACTACAGCCTACTTAAGTTGTAAAAACAAGAATTTAGTTTTACAAACCTTGTAATTTAGAGATCTTAACTTTAGCTAATTAAATTAGTTGTATTTTCTTGCAAGTACTTATAGCAAGACTTTGCCTACTTAACTATTTAGTTTAAGCGCTTTTCTTATCTATACTATATACTATAACTTTTACTTAGAATCTTTAAAATATTGCCTTAAGAGGCAACTATAAACTAAAGGTAATAAGTGTTAGATACTACTCTATTAAGCAATTAGCATTTACTAAAAATATATAGTTATAGAAAAAGATATAAAGTTGCACGCCTAGTCTATATCTGCTTACTTAAATAATATTGCAATTGTAGTTGTAATTATTGTTAGTATTATTGCTTTACTTTTAGTTATTATATTGCTATAGTATATTAGAGCACAAAGGCAAAACTAGCGTAAGATGTTAACTAAATCTAAGAAGAAATAGAATACGCTAAACCTTAATATAAAAACTATTTAAAAGAAAGTAAAGGTAATACGCCTTAAAGACAAGAAAATTAAAATTAGTTAAATAACCTTGCGTCTATTTTTTTATACAGCTACTTTATTAAATACACTTTATTTTACTCTAAAATTTGTTTTTAGCTTATATTTAAACGCTGTATTAATCTCTAAGCGCTTAATTCTAATATGCTTACTACGCTAAGCATAAAACGCAGTAACCTAGTATTATAAGGCGTTTTAGCGCCTAAGTAAATAGGCTAAGACTATATTATATTTTTATAAAAATATTTTTAATAAATAGAAATTAAAAATTAGTAATTAACTATAAATAAACTATTAGTACTTGTCTTTAACAAAAAAGTAAAATACTTAGATAACGTATATATCTTTGCTATTGCTAGTCTAATATTAGCTATGCAATTCTATCTAAGTATAGTTACAACTATTAATATTATTAATAGTTAAATTTTATCTATTTCTAGTATTGCCTTAGTGTCTCTTTCTAGCAGATTCTTATATATTGCTTTGCGCTATATAATACTACCTAAGCTTCTTAGAGAAATTGCGTCTTTAGTCTTAGTAATCTTTATAATCTTAGCAACTCTTCTAATATATCTGCATTGCTAAAAAAAGAGACTAAAAGATAAGCGCAGAAAAGTTAAGATAATAACTAACTAAATTATATATAGACTACTAAGGAACTTTGCAAAGCCTAACCTGCTAATAGAAAAGATAAGAAGTATAAAAAGATAAAACCTAATAATTATATACAATAATACCTAGAACTAGGCGCTAATTCTCTAGCTAAATATAACTAAACTTTTATATCTACTATATTCTTAACTAGGGAAGTAATTGCAAAGTAATTGCAAAGTAGAAGTAGCTTATTTTATACTCTTCTAGGTTTTATCTACTCTAATACCTTTTGCTATTTTCTAATATAAATAGCGTGTATAAATTAGTAATCTCTAGAAAATATTAATTAGATATAACTCTACAGCAACTATCTATAGAAGCTAGGCAGTTTGTTTCTAGAGACAATTTATGTTGTAGACTTAGTAAATACTTTGCAAGGTACTTATAGCGTGTACTATTTATAAAGATATCTCTTTAAAATATAGAAAGTAGTTTAAAAGCTTCTTAAGTTAAAACGCTTTATAATTTACTTTATTCTTATAGCTTAATACTTTTATATCTTCTAAATAGACTATCTTGCACAGGTTTGCATCTATAACGCAACTATATAAGTTATTTAGCAGGCTTTTAGCTATTAATTTTTGTATAGTTTTTTCCTTAGTATTGTTAGCTAAACACAATTGCCTAGGCAAGGAGACTTAAGTAATATTTTAAACTTTAATCTTGTTTAGCTACTATGCTACTTAAGAGATATTCTAAATTTTAATTAATAAAGTTGCATATTTAAAGATAATGTTGTTAACCTTATAATATAACTTCTTATTAACCTATATAATAGCAATAGTATCTATATACTTAGAAGGTAAAGTAGAGTTGTAAAAGCATTAATATCTCTTTTTACTAAAGTGTAACTATAGTAAATTCTAGTATATTATCTTACCTTCTAGTTTTAGTAGAACATAAGGCGTCTATATAAAGCAGGAGAGCTTTACTATTCTACTATATAGTTGCAACTCTAGATAAAAATATATATAAAGTAGAGACTTTTATAAAACGTAGCAATAAATTTCTAGACGTAGTTTTTTAGCTATTTCTAGCAAAGTTGTATCTAGGTTATTGCATAATAATAACAGCGTACAAATAAAACAGCTTTAAAGTGTATTAGAAATTTATTTAGCACTATAATTCTTAGAGAATTTAATATTAGTAAACCTAATATTAGGTAAAGGCAAAACTTCTAGGCAGCTTAAAAAGAGCTTAATATTGTAAATAAAAGTGCGTAGAGAAGAGGTTATTTTAAAGAAGAAGGCGTTAATAAGGTTAGAGCTATATATATTAAAGAAGTAAAGGTTATAGTAGCAACGCTTAGTTTTTATATATATAAGTTAAGAGCAATAGCGCTTAATACCTCTTTATATACCTCTAGCGCTGTAGTAGACTTTATTTGCAAGCGTAGCCTTTAGCTAATATAATAACGCCTTTGCAATAAAGACTGCCCTACAAGCGCTTAGGTAGAAGTTGCTACGCTATATATAGTAAGTCTTCTAGAGCTTCTAGCTAATCTTTTCTATAGATTTATTGCTAATATTCTAATTTAACGTATATACAGCTTACTTTACTTACTGCTTAAGTTGCAGTGCACGCGTAAATATTATAAATTATTATTGCACAATAAAGCTATAAATAAAACAAGATTAAATTTTAGTAACGCTATAACTATTCTCTAGTAGGTGCTTAAATAGAATAAATATTTAAATTATAAACTAAGCTAAGCTAGTTACTCTTCTTCTCTTTTCTAAATATTGTACGTAGAGTCTAAGACGTACTATTAGTATAATATTATTAATAGCAAGTAAAAGAGAAGAGATTACTTATTTAACTAGCTAGTATTTAGTCTAGCGCATCTATAGAAGGCAATAGAGTGTATTCTAACTAATATACTTTGCTCTTAATTTGTATAATATTGCTAAAAGCTTAGGCTCTAAATTCTCTAGATTCTCTAGCTTGTTTTGTAATTTTGTTTATTTCTTAAAGCAACTAGTTAAGCACTTGCTATACGCAAAATATATTCTTTGTTTGTAAATAACAAATTTAAGTAGAAGAAGTTCTCTAAGTTCTATTTATAGCGTTTTAAGTAATTAGAGGTTAGTAAAAGAGGTAGAAAGAGTAAAGAGTAGTTAACTAACAAGTTAAAGTTATATTTAGAAGCTAGGCTTAAAACTGCAATATTACTACACTACCTAGTACTAAGCAACTTAAGCAGCCTATATATATAAACGTGCACGCTTAGTTTACTCTCTAGCTCTAGCTATCTAAACGCGCGCAGCGCTTAGGCTTAATTTAATTAAGGTTAAGTACTATATATCTATCTAGACTATTTCTAAAGTACCTTAGTTAAAGTTTAAAGAAGCTAGCACGTCTTTTGCTGTGCTTTTTAGCGTTATTAGCCTTTTTAGCTTTTATTGTTAAGGATTGTACAAAAACAAGTGTAGAATAGCTGCTATATATAGGTTAAATATAGCATAATATCTTTCTTTAAACCTAAATACAGGCCTAAGCTTAACTTATTATTTTTATGTGCTTTTACTGCTTAATCTTAGTTTCTAAACTTTTAGAACAAAAGATATACTTAAACAAGAAAGCTGCCTTCTTATCTACTATAATTTGCGTTAGAAAACTGTTTTCTAGAAAAGTAGAATGTAGAACTACGTCTCTTCTACTCTAGACAATTAAGAAGACAGTTAAGAAAATAGATAATACTAGCTGCTTTAGAGAAGTTATTGCCTAATACTTGTAAGCAATTATTACCTAGCACTATATCTAAATATTAATATAATGCAGGGATACAAGAGTTAATCTTATACGCGTTTTATTAGCTAGTGCGCGTTTTGCTAAAGTAATAGAGACAAAGATAGTTTTAAGTTATAAGTATTTTTAATTAATCTAGAATAAAGTAATAGCTGCAAGGCTTTAGTCTTTCTTTTTACGTTTACAAGGTAGCAGGGAGGATATAACCTAACTAGTAGAAATAAAGAGCTAAAGTAGTTAAAATCCTTAACAAATATAACTTACGTTTATTTTTATCTAAATTATTTTCTCTACGTGCTTTGCTGCTTAGCTATAGCTATATAATTATATCTATTAGCAGCATAGCTCTGCGCTTACGTTGCTAGATAATACGCTAGAAATAGTAGCGTCTATTAAAAGTAAGTGCACTATGTCTTTAGCTTAGGTATATACTAAGTTGTAGCTAGTTTGCTACTTTAGCTACAAAGATATCTAGACTATTTGCGTTAGTTTTATTAACTATAGCTGCTAGCAAGGTTAAAGGCTATCTATAATATAGAGGTAAGTCTATAATTATTCTAGTAACTAAATTAGCTTAGGCCTTTAATTGCTGCTAGAACTAGTTAAAGTTAATAGTAGCTTTAGAATCTCTACCTAGTTTAATACTATGTGTTTTATTGCACTTGCTTTTAAGTTATACTGCCTTCTTGTAGTTTAGCAAGAAGAGTTTTATAGGCTTTGCTCTATCTAAGTATTTATAGACTCTTTGCAATAGTATTTAAGGTAGCTAAGTATAGAGATATATACGCGTCTTAAAGCATAGTAGAAGTTTTCTTTGTGTTTTAAATAAGCTAGACAAATATACGCCTTATTTAGAAAGTTTATTTTTAGGCAGCAATTTCTTTTTCTTAAGTAGTTGTTTAGTGTCTTAATTAAGACTTCTCTTCTTTTTAAAAGCTTAAAACGTTTTTACTACTACAATCTCTTCCTCTATAAACCTGTTTATAGTCTCTAATTGCAAGTATTAGTCTTATAAACTCTTTATTAAATTTATACAATTTAATACCTTAACTTTTAGAAGATTTTTAGAGGTCTTTACAACTATTATATAGTTCTCTAAAACAAAAACAGCCTACTAAGATGCTTTTAGTAGGCTTAGCTCTTTTAAATTACTTGTTAGAAATTCTAACTTAAAGCCTAGCATTTAGTGCTTAAACCTCTTAAATTCTTTTCTAAAAGTTAGCGCGTTTTCTAAAATAGTATCTTTTCTAGCTACTTTAAACGTTAGATAGCATTTTTATATATAGGCAAGGATACCTTTATATCTTGCTTAAATAGATTTGTTGCATTTAACAAAAGATTTTTTAGAGTTGTTTTTATTCTAGCTAGAAATAGTATTAGACTAGGCTAATAGTTGCTAGAGTTAAGTGTAAGTTACAAATTAACCTTTCTTTAGGCAATAGGTCTTATTACCTAATTAACTATATTATTAAATTCCTTGTTAATAATAGTAGTTGTAGATAACCTAGCTAGAGAAGAAGGCATAGTATTATAAAAAATAAATATATTAGATAAAGATTAAGTATAGTAGCAGTATAATAGCTGTATAATAGCTAAGTTTAATATACAACTTGCTCTTTATATACTTTAAAGGCTTTGTAGCAAGAGGTGTATAGTAGGTAATTATAGTTTCTTCTAACTTAGTCTCTTCTAGTTGTTCCTCTGCGTTTGCACTACTTAGAACTTAGTTTAAGATAAAACTGCTATTCTTAGCTCTTATTTGCTCTATAGGTGCTTGCCTATACCTTATTACTTATAAATAGACACTAATATATCTAGGTAACCTATAAGAACTTAAAAAAGAAAAAAGCAAGTAAAAGTAGCTTGCTAAACTATACTAGCCTTCTACCTATATAAATATTAAGAAATACTAAGAGAAAACTAGAGTTCTCTAACCTAATAGACTTTCTCTACTATTGTTGCTACTTTAGCAGGTACTAGAATCTTAATTCTATTTTAGGTAGTGCTTAATAACGCTGCTAAAGGCGCTAGACTTACCTATATTTATGCGTTAAGAGTAGTTTTAACTACTATCTTTAATATATCTTTAATATTATATAGTATTTTTAGATTATAAGTGCTACTATTAATAGCATCTACTTTTTTATTTTAATTCTGCTCTACTACCTTAGTCTATATAACTTAATTACTAGCAGTGTTAAGGTAAGATATGCCTTATATAAAAGGCACATACTTTTAATAGTTAGTTTAAGCATAGTTAGGCAATTAGAATAATTAAACAAGGTGTGTAGTTGCTAGAATTTATAGTATATATATATATACCTCTTAACTAACTATAAGCCTCTCTTAAACGCCTCTATTGCTAAGATATACTTGTAATATATACTACGCTATCTTTTACTTTAAGCTTAACTCTTAATATAGTCTAGATATAACTCTATAGCTAAACGCTGTTAGCAGGTTAAAATTAAGCAGTTACGTCTAGTAGCCTTATATAACAAAGTTATAACTATAGGGCCTACGCAGTCTTAGCAGACTCTACAACTTAGAGTTAGTTAATCTAATCTAACTAGTTAAGTATAACGCTTAAAGCCTACGTAAATGTTTAGTAACAAGGCTAGTTTTAAAGGAGGCAGCTAGAAGGCTTAGCTTTTTAAATTAAAATTTCTAACTCCTAATTAATAGCTACGCGCCTTATAGTACAAGAAAAATACTATATATATTAGATAGTATTGCTGTTCTCTCTTTACTATTTAGTATTAAACTATCTTTTATTAATCTCTACTTAAAAATTATATCTTTTATATCTAATTATCTTTTACGTATACTATAGCTTATACCTTAATCTATACCTACCTCTCTTTAGTAACTTAAATATATTTTTAACTTTTACCTTAGAAAAATTACTCTCTACTATTTAAAGCATACTCTCTTCTTCTAGCCTAAAGTTAAAAAATATCCTGTTCTAGTTTTATTAGAATAGAAGGTTATCTTAAAAATTAAAGGTTATTAAATTAGGTGTATACTTAACAATATAATTAATACAACTATACGTAGCACTAATAAAATATTAGCTAAAGCCTATTATAAATAGAAAGCAGTTGCAGCAGTTAGAGATAGGTTGTAAACCTAGGTTTATTAGAGAGCCTTAGTCTATTTAAGCAAGAAATATATACTTTTTAAAAAACAGAAATACAGCGCAAAAATAATCTAAGAAACTAGAGGTTAAGGTCTAATAATTACTATCTAGAATCTAACATCCTATTAAAATAATAAGCCTAGACTAAGTTAGCTGCTAAGTAAGCTGCTAAGCCTAAAAAAAGTAAATATAGGTAATAAATTAGTTATCTAAAGTAGACTTAAAAAGAAGTATAGAGAAAACCTTTATCTATTATACTAGATTAAACTAATTACTATAAATAAAGAGGAATAGAACGTAGGTAACTAAAAAGACTAATTCTATATTATATATAGAAATAAAACTAAAGTTGTTATAAATAAAGATCTAGTATAAATTCTACAAATTAAGTAGTTTTAGAGATATATCTTAAATTTTTAAAGTACTTTTAGATAAATATAATTAGGCAATTTAAGATATAAATCTTAAGTTCTTTATAGTATAAAGTTTTAATAGCTGTAAAAATATTTCTTTTATATATAAATAATTATAAAATGCCTTATAGTTTAGCTCTAGAAATGCTATATTCCTTGCATACTAGAGCTAGAACAAGCTTAATGCACGCTGCTAACTAGTTGCCCTTTACCTTTAATACCTTAATAGTAACCCTATCTAATTGTTAATACTTATATAATTAATAGTTATACTTGTACTGCTTATTCTTTAGTAACTAACGCGTATAGCAAATTCTTAGACGCGAAGCTATTATCTACCTTTTAAGTAGTTAAATAGATTAGAATTAGATAGTTATAAACAAGCTACGCACGCGCAAAAAAAAAAAACTCTTGTAAGATAGATATGTTAATATTTCTTTTATAATAACAAGTTCTGCAGATAGCAAGTTGTCTGTTACTAAAAAGAGAGAGAAGAGAGAAGTACGTTATTATTACATAGTTAATAACTTAGGTATTTAGTTTCTAGAAACTATAATATATTTAGTGTTAGATATTCTACTTACGTGTTAATAAGCAACGTAAAGGTAAATAGTAGGTAGTAGAGATCTAAGCTGTTGCTAGTAAGAGAAAGTGTTAACTAAACGCTATAAGATAATAAAAAAAGTACAAATTAAAAGCTATTCTTTCTATAAAAGATATTAGCAGTAATAAAGAAGTAAAAGAGTAAAAATATAAATATAGTTTTCTTGTAAAGAGCTAAGATAGTAGTTATAGTTAAAAGCTTATATACTAGAAAGACTTAGTAGGCGTATTTATTTAGGTATGCTCTAGTAGTTAGTTAATAGTAAAACGTTAATAGTTTAGAGAGTCTAGTAGTACAAGCTAATACAAAGCATTTAGCAACTAGTTAGAAGTAATTTAGAAGCTAATAGTATAGATATATAAAAGCAACTAGAACTCTTGCTTGTATCTTAAAATTGCTCTATTTATGCAACGTTAAGAGGCAGTTATAGTAGAGTTGTTGTTGCTAAAACTAATCTCTATTAGTAAAAGAGATAATTTAAGTACTAGATTTCTTTATAATAGAATAAGATATATAAAACTATAGGCTTTATATAAGTATAGCAAATAATTACTCTAAAAGTAGCTATAGAAGAAAGAAGAAGTTTACTAGACAAAGTTAGTATAAGTGTTATATATAGAAATTTAGAGGTAGTACGCTAGAGAAATAAAAGAACTATAGAAAATTTACCTAAAAGGCTTTTCTTTATAAATTCTATCTTATTTAACAACTTTGTAGTGTATTAGTTTAACTTTGTTTTACGTAGAGCTGCGCTCTACTCTTTAGTTTAACTATAACTAAAATAGTATTATAGAGTATCTCTACTTTATATATAAGAATTGCGCACTAAAGTAAGGTAAACCTATACAGCGTTATACTACGTAGTATATAAGGCGTTAACTATACAAGAATAATTAGTATATTAAAAGAGTAAGAAAGCTATATAGAGCTTAAAGCTTCTTAAGTAACTATATATAAGTATAGTAAAAACTAACTATAGTAGTATATAGTAGAATTAAGTAGTGCATATAACAAGTTATACTGTATTATAGATATAAACAAACTTTAGTAGAAAGAGCTTATATCTAGTACTTAAGTCTAGCTTTCTAAAACTTAATATAAACACCTATCTACCTAGTATTACTATTATAACCTAGTCTAGGTAGCTACTAGACTTATACTACCTAACTATACGTAGACTAATTAGCTTTAACTCTTATTATAATCTAACAAATATTATATAACATGTCTCTATCTCTACTTATAAAGATACAAGGTAAATTACGTAATATGTTTCTACCTAGGTATACAAGAGCACAAAGGTGTCTC
>BLYF01000042.1:91481-110191 GCA_014905255.1 Herpotrichia juniperi | reverse complement strand
CTACTATATAAGCTAGAGAAAAGAAGCTAACCAAAATAGTACGTAGTAGGACAGAGTGGTACACGTGACAGACTCTGCTGAAATACATCGTAACTTGACAATGTCATGACGCCCCAACCCACATTGTAGTTTTGCTGAATAGTCGTTCCGTATATGTACTCTTTGAAGCCTGACCACCGGATTGCGGATGCGCACATAGGGCACGATTCCGCATTCGTGTAGATGCTGAGATCGCCCCAGGTGGCGAAGATTTGAGTGGCTGTCATGTTGCGTGTTTGGAAGAGGGCGGTGCATGTATTGATCGCGGAGATCTCCCCGTGGGCGCTGTAGGATGTTAAGTACTAATCTCGGACGCTTTGGAGGAATAGCCGGAAGGCGGGGACATGCGTTGGATCTCCAGTTCTAAAGTTCGCACCGCGGCAGACGACTTCATCAGAGGTGTGATTCGCAATGATGGTGCCATATGCGGCGAAAGGACAGGGTCCGCTCTGTTCGAAAAGCGCTTCATTCGCCTTTATTGTTTAGTATTCATCAAATACTGATTCAGCAGTGTAGTAACATACTAGGCGCATAAACTTCACTCGGGTGCTGGATGGTATACCATTGACAACGAGCCCGGACATGTCTTGGTCTTCATTAGGGATAACGAAGTGGCATATTGCGGTGGAAGCAAATAGGACTAAAGACCCAAATTTCCCAAGATCGAACATCGTAGAGCAGTTTTTCCGAGGTTACGCTATGGCATACAAAGTCCAGATAGACTTGAGTAGGTCAGTTTCAAGAACTTATATACTGGCGTTGTCGTCAAAGGAACGGACTATATTGCAATCTAGTTATCTGTCCATGCAACCGTTTTTCAGGTTGGCGCTCGACCTGCACCCCATTTTGTTGACAGCCTTCAGACATAGCGGTGAACGAATCTTGATCAACCGCTGTACTCCGTTCGTGTAATGTCGCATACTAAGCACCATTTCTTAATCATTGAAGCTGCCCCGCCTATAAGCAGACTAAAGCAGCGGCATCGATAGGACGATAAGCGAGTCATTCAAAGTCGGAATCATACTTCCGATGTGGAAACCACAAGCCTCCGGATAGTTATCGATATGGTTGATAACAATGGCCGGCAGCCAGGGTAAGCATTACTATCATTCGATTCCCTTGATATATATCACATACAATCGCCAACGGCGAAGGAAGATTAGGTCATCGGAAACATATCCATGTGGGGCAATGAGAGCCCAGGGCCGTAATCTACTTCTTTTAATTGCCGATGCCGCGATCAAGGTCCGTCACGAGTCCATGACTAGAAAATGTAGAGACTCGAGTATCCAGGATACCATCGCCCGATTGCAAACTCCGAGGGCCAGTGGTGAGCATGGAGATGGGGAACTCTCTCCATTTCTTACAGATATTCACTAGAGACTGGGTGGCATGTAGTTGGGAAATTAATTAGATTGCATGTGTAGTTAAGTAGTTGTGTTTATATATCTAGCACCTAAGTTACAGAGAAGGGCAGGAATAATTACTTATCACTAACAGATCCTGCTTAGTTGGCTGCTAGAATCTCTCATAAACATTTTTCAGAGATAGAGAGAAAACAAAGATTTTCCACGCGGAAATCTCTGCCTGTGTCTGCCGCTAATAGGAGCGTTAGTCCAACTGTGCATTATCGCAATAACGCTCAGCTCACTAGTACGTAGAACTCCGACTATATGCTAACCTACTACCATGTAGAAGGGCAAAATAACAAAGCAAAGGTACTAGAATGCAGGTAAAAAATTAATAGGAACTGACTCAAATAAGAAAATGACTGTCATAAGCTTCCATAATGCAGATTTTCATGCGTAAACAATCCAGTATTCTATATAGGGCACACAGAGGTTATTGGATTGCTGAAGTTCCCAATTCACATTAAAATCTTTTAGAAACTTTGACTTGTCCTGAGAAACCGGGGGTGTTCATTCGATGCACGGTACTCAATTGGTATTGGAAGTCAACTCGCATTTTCACATCTGCTTTACCATACGCGAGCTAGAAAATTGCTAGAATCCTGCTCAAAACTGCCACAAATTTGCTCAACTCCACAATTAACTTATTCTTGCTAGATATCGCACGGGCTCTTAGCTCCCCGGTTTTCTTTGAACCACTGCTGCTGAATTCAAGCAGCGCATCACTTCCTGAATCCCTCCCTCGAAGCAAGCTAACGAAGTAGCTTGTCCCTCCTCATATACATTAAGGTAGAGTATACACTTTTCTAGAAGAATACCGCATATTTTCTGTGTTGATAGTGGATATCGAATTTTTTAATTTCCGGATGGCCATCAGCTTGTTCGATGTAATATTTATCCAATAAACTATATGATATATGGATCGAGAAGAGATCCCATATCCTTGGGCATGATGGCGCCACTTTCAAGAGCTTGACTAAATCTGTCTGGGTGGAAAAGATTGAACGATAGATTGTAGCTGGTGGGTGCTCCTTTGCAGTAACGTGTTCGCCAGGATAGGAGTTAAAGGACGCCTACTGTCACTAAACACCAATCAGATTTTTGATAGGAAGCTTAAATTTCAACTGCTATATTCGAAAGTTGATTTCAAGAATGCTGTTGTCTCAGAACCCTTGCGACCAACCATGTTCACGTCGCCAGAGCAGTTCACACTCGCGTTTGTTGTTGCTTGTTTGTTTTGGGTCTGCTCCGGATCATTCCACTACTTCATTTTAATCGTATCGTATAATATCGATTGGGTGACGCAGCTGAAAAGTATCAAAGCCCAGGCCATAGAACTGCAGGGATCCTTGTAAGCCTCAACAAGTTCTTCGTCGATCTTCGACGTGGCTTTGGGAAGGGTCTATTCACAATGGAGTCGGACGACCAGGTGTGCAGCATATGCCCGACAGATAAATTAAACTTGCGCAGAATTATGCGAATGGAGGAAGCAGTTCAATATATGAGTCGTCTTTCAATTGGTTGGTTTCCGGAAATTGAACTGCTCTGATTGGCTATCATATCCTATCATCGATTTTCATATTAAATCCCATCAATGCAGTCTCCAGATCGAGGACTTATTGTCATTCGTCTTTTATGTCCGTCTGTTATTGCTTCGAACTTCGATCAGTGGCAATGCGCATACTGACTTGGCAGAACGACAACACAGGACGATCTAGTATATGTTCGAGAATGCGCAATGCTTCTACCAACTGATGCTAATTCGCCACTTAACGCGCGGAAACGATCAAACAACCAAACCCAACGCAAGGAGATATGAAGAAACTCCCAATTCATAAATTGCCTGTTCATCGAACGGTTCCATCATAATGTCCTCTCTGACCTCTGGATATGCTGGTTTGTTGTAAGACTTCGACGAATACCTGTCAAGTGAAGCCCCTTGACTAAAATTGTTCGCAAACACCTCCCAGCAGCTTTGTACTCCATTGTTCCTTCGTATAGATCGACCACGGATCTTGCTGAGAAGACTGTCCCAGCCATCGCTGCATTTGTTCGTATCGGGTTGAGTCGATCTGCTGGAGGGTTCGGCTGGTAGCGGAAGCTTTCTCCGTTGTCTCTTCTTGAATTCTCTGGGTATCTAGAAATTCTTACGAGTTAGAGGCTAAAGTGCTAACGTAGGGAAGAGCTTACTGGTTTTGGTCGCGCTACATTCAACCTTCGCGTTGAGATCATGTATCCAAGCACCAATCTGTGCTAATGATTTCGCATTGTTTGTGGAATAGTTGGATGTCAACATCTTTGAAGCTTGATAAGGAGAAGTTGAGTTAAGAAGCGACTCTGGCCGACGCCTTTGATTGACGATGCTTCTATAACCGTGCCACTAAAACTGTGCCACTAAAGTTGAGACAGCAGGAAAGAGTGCCGAGAGGGTCAGAAAGTATCCTGCTGTCAAGGGGGATTAAAGAAATCTCCTCCTAGTTCTATAGGAACTTCCGAAGCACAAATCTTGACAATTTTAGCATTCAAACTTTCCGTATCCCCCCAATTAACCGGGGCCCCCTGGGCATAACTTTTCGAATTCGTTCACCATTGACTTTGACAAAAGAATTTCAGCCTGATAATTTCCCATTCGAGCTTTCACTGCTTTGCCACTGACTAGGAATTTCTTGGCTATTTTTTTTGGACCTATCCACGATTAGCGTCCAAGGTTGGCAAAGTAATGCTGTAGCGTGATGACTTCAATATTTGAGCTTGTCTTGCTTTCCTACCGACGTGGAGCCCTTCGTAAATCTCAGATCTACCCTGTGACTAGCTTGATTAAGTATCGACTCAGCCTGGTAACTTCCGTATAAGAAGGTTCGTCCTTTTGTTCTGGCCCGAAACCGGTCCAAGCTTAGCGTCTAGCCAGTGACATTCATGTCAAATGACTCTTTTGTGGAATGAAAGAGATTCTAGCATCTTTTCAATATTATCAATCATCTCAACTAGAAGACTTAATTTTGCGCCCTATCAAACAAAGATACGCAGGCAGGGGAGTTTTCAGAAATGGAAAAGACTAGTGGACCGCGATTTAAGAGTACATTGAAAGAATAAGTGATTGAAAACGCGGCACAGATGTCATATCATTGGCGAGCCTTGTTGGCACCGCGTTGCCCTGTTGATGCGGTGTTCGTATTGGTAGCCAATGATGTTGCCAAACAGTCAGTGCCACACGCATTGACCGCCTGCAAAGGTTGTCAGTTTCAGCCTCACTTAGGTAACCTTGGGGGCATCGCCGACCTCTTTTATCTTCCGGTGTAGCGTTTCGTGATTTCTCTTCTCTCATTCCTTTTTGTTGTTTCTATAAACTGTTTTCTATCCCGGTGTGGGTGACCCGAATCTACGAATTTGGCCCATTCTCAACGCATTTTCGAAGAAATTGGACCACCGTAGATCAGACACAGCTCGAGACTTCCAGACCGGCGGTGGAAAAGGTTATTCTTAAGCTCTAAGATAGATAAAGACGCAAAGTATACTGAGGTTCAATTCTGTGAGTAGCCTACTGTGACGAAGCTCATGCCTTGAACTTTTAAAGTCTCAAGCAGCTTCAACAACGAACTAAAGAAGTGTGGAACGAAAATTCATCATTTATGATCATGAACTGCATCTCGAAAGTCGGTCTAGGGCGGATAACGTAATAGAAGAATGGGCCAGAAGAAAAGTCCTTAGTGGAAACTCCTCGAATGGCTTCCGTGCGCTACACCCCTTCCGCCGCTTTCACCAGAAAGAAACACATTTGAGGACTGACTGAATTCTTCCCACTTCATAACCCTCAAGAACCTTTGGGGGAGACTTTATACATTACTCTAGGTTTGCTGATATCACTAATAGCCTCCGTCGAGGCGAAGAAGGGCAAACAGAATGTGAGTCAGAACCTAACAAGACCTTCAAAACGACAGAACGTAGGTAACGCAGAGAAGAAACCTCTACGACTCAAGACATAGGCTGATTCTCTCAGGGTCCAACGATGGCATGTTATCTAAATTTCTATGCACCACTAATATAATCAAGATAGAAGGAGAGCAGGAAGATACTTCGAACTCCGTACCCGCAATGAAAGACTCCACCACAAGCGCCTCCCCTACGACATCTCACCCCACTCTGTGGGTCGCGTTATGCTTGATGTTCTTCCTTCGTTGTTACTGCTCTATTTCTAAGATAAAATGTGTAGACAATTTATTAATTGTTTTTTAAGAGCTCTTAAAGCTACCCAATAAAGATTTCCTCCCTTGTTAAGAAGAGCTGTAAATTGCTAACTTGTTCTACTTCTTAGATAGTTTTCTTGTAGATGTGGATAGTATTAAGGCCTTTTAGGCAGAGGTAGCAAATATTGTTTGCAAGAGTTATAAGATACACAAGCTGAGCAAAAGTTGCAAGTGTTCTATAAGGGCGAGTAGAACGTCTCTAAGTAGTAAGTATTATTCTACTCTAACTTTATAAGAGAAATACATACTTTGTCTATTTAATTAGACATAGATAGCATTTAAGATGTTCTAAAAGTATAAAGTATTATTGTTATTATACTTATAAGATGTAATAGTGTTGTAGAGGTTTATTACAAGCTTGCTGTTGAATTTAAAGGCACTTGCGCAGATAAAGTTAATAGAAAAAGAAGAAGTGCATTGCATAGCTAGCAGGATTTGTAGAGATGAACATTCTAGGCAGCTACATGTACAGCTGCCTGCCTAGAAATTTTATCTTAGGAATAGTTAACAGCTTACATAAACCACAGTTTCAACAAAAGCCCCCAATGAGCTTTAAAACCACAACCAAACTTCAGAATGCTATGAAATTCAGTTCTTCTCTTTGCGAAGTAAACCTAGCGAAGGTAGCAACCAGTAATTACGTTACCATTCCTCAAGACATAGTACCTGTTGGAGAGAATCAAGATCCCATTCGAAGCACCTGTAGAGCGAGTCTACGTGGCTCTGTGGGTAATAACAACCGATGAATTTCGATTCATACGCAAATCACTTCGAGCACCAACCTGTCCCATGTGCCCCTTCAAGACCGTAGATCAATGCGGTCAACAGTAAGTAAAAACTCGGGATAAAGTAAGATCATCGCACGGATCATAGGGACAAAGAAGGAATGCGTCTGCTAGTTAGTCAATTCTACATCTTTTGTACTAATATCTGCCTCATGGTGCAATCCGCAAATGTTTTGCCTATTATACTTTGTAAACATTAAAAAAAACTGTCTCTAGTTTTACAAACAAAACATTATCGCTACATTAGCTACGCATAGCATATACTATAAAAAAAATCAGAAGGTAAAATATGTCAGCGGGTTTAATCTTTTCAATTAGACCAAATAAGTAAAACAAACAAAACAAATTAGGAAGTATAACGCAAACCATAGAAAGAGAAAAGCTGGTTTGCTATACAGTAACCCGTAGATTTAACAATTAGTATCGAAATTTTATTACGGTAGAATGATAGTATTAGTAGTAAAAGACGAAGAAAATAGGTATAAATCTGGAGTTTAGCTTAGCTCAATATCACAATGCGCCGGAGGATTTCGATATGCTCGGCATCTCTTCACCCGCTAGCGCAACCCCGGATATTGCGGGGCCCCACGATATTACCGTATTGTTCCTGCCTCAAGGATAACCCTGACAAGCGCAGTCTTGATTTCATACCTAGCGATGGACTATATAATCCGGGAAGCAGCACTTGGCATTGGATTGCAACTCAATCTGTTGCTTTCGAAGGCACCGCACTCGTCCTAAGTTGTTGATTTTTTTGCAATTATGCGCACGACACTGCTTCCATTTGTTTTTGCTGGACTGATCCACACAGCAACTGCCATACCAACCATCTGGCTAGCAGGCGACTCGACTACGGCCCCTGATGGTGGCCACAATGGTACCGAGGGGTGGGGACAGTACCTCAAGTACTCATTCGGCTCTAATGCGCTCGTGAACAACTCAGCCTACGCGGGACGCTCGGCTCGCTCGTTTACTCGTGAAGGTCGCTTTGATCGGATCGCTGCAGCTTTGAAGCCTGGTGATTGGGTTGTAATTGAGTTTGGGATTAATGACGGTGGTGTGCCATTGAATGGATCTACAAGTACGACTGGAGATAAAGGGAGGGCAGATTGTCCCGGGGCAGGGAATGGGACGTGTACTGTCGTTTTCAGGTAGGATAAGTCTTTGAGACAAGGAGGCAGGAAGATGCAGCTAACATTTACACAGTAACGTCATCGAAGTAGTCCAGACTTTCCCGACGTATGTGAAAACAGCATCTCGGAATTTCTTAAATCTGGGAGCGGCGGGTGTGATCATTGCTGAGCAGCTTCCGAATAACGTAAGTAAATACGTTCTTACTCCCTTTGCTATATAAAGGCAGCATAAAAATATCGAAAATGCTCAGAAGATAATATGCAGTATCTTCTTTAGAGCTTATTTTACGTTTTACTGCTTCCAAGAATTATGCATGTATACTAAAATAGAATAGGTGTGGGAGTTTGGGAACTACTCGCGGACGCCTTCAATCTTCTCGTATTACGACGAGTAAGTCTCCCCTATCGGTGCGTCTCCCATATAGATACTCACATCAAATAGGCTTGCTACAGTCGAACTTGGAGGGCCCAGCTCTCACATATATTTTGTACAGCACGGAAGCTACGCTGCTCAGGCACAGAAACTCCTCGGGCCAGAGATTGTAGATGCGAACTACCCAATGGATCATACGCATACGGCGCCTTTCCTTGCAGACGTGCATAGTCAGGCTTTCGTTTTGGGTCTCAAATGCGGAACTAGTCCTTTGGCGAATCTGGTCGTGAATGCGACGGCGAGGATTGAAGCGGCGCGAGGTCCTTGTCTGCACGCTAATGCCACAATTCCTATATGAGAAGTTCTGTTAGTAAGATAGTTCACTTTGTACCGAATTGCTCTTCTTCATTCAAACACAATTGATCTTTACTATTTTCAAGCGAATTCTTCATTTCTGTATATACGATGATAGTACTCGTAATTTTGAAGCTCGTTAGGAGTAGTCGTTGGAACTGTAGTTTGGGTAAGCTGTTAACTATACTTAAGATAAAAATTCTGCGTAGGCAACTGTATAGGTAGTTGCCTAGAATGTTTATCTCTGCAAGTTATACTAGTTGTTTAATGTACTCCTTCTTTATTGACTTTACCTGTGTAAGCCCTATAGGTTTTGCACTTAGCACTCAAGTGTCTCTTAAATATAACAACAAGCTTGTAACGCTATTATACTTCTAGAGCACCCTAAATGCTCTCTATATCTAACTAGATAGATAAACTATGTTATCTTTGTATAGTGTTATAATAGAAAAATACTTACTGCTATATTATTGAGGTTTTGCACGTACTTATATAGCACTTGCAACTCTTAGCTTAACTCCTATATCTCAATACTCTTGCAAACGAAATTTATTACCCTTGACTAGAGAGCCTTAACACTACGCTATCTAAACTCCACATCTACAAAGAAACTAGTTAAGAAGCGGAACGAGTTAGCGGTTTACAGCTCTTCTGAACAGGGGAAGAAATTATCAGACCGTTATAATACTTCCTACGTATAGTGCACAATACCATTATTGAATTTTTATCTCCTCTCGCGTTTAGTGAAAGCGTCTCGTGGAAGTGTATGGCGAGATAAATTTTGCAAGATCGTAATATTGATAAATGCCTACAATATAATGCTTCCTGGGAGACTAAATGCCTGAATACGGGTAACTTTGAGTTCTGAAGAAGGCAAAGGTATAAAGACATACACTATCAAACCAGACCAGTCTTTCATCATGTTCCCCAAGACCCTCGAAACCTTATGAGGCACTCAAGACTAAGACCTTGGCTTCCACGAAGTCCTCCGCAGTCATGAAAGACCCTAAGAGCACTCCAGTAGACCCGTAGAGAAAAGCTTAGATCAGTCCACCGATGACGAGGTCTCTGTTCGATACCAAAGAAGAGCTATCTCCATGAAATTTGAGGATTCCACGGCTTTTGTACCTAGCTAAGTTGTTCTTTTATATAACCTGTGTCAAGCTACAATATTTCAAGCTATCTCCATTATCATCACACTCTCCATGCCGCGCCCCATTGCAAGGATTCTGACCCATTGGGAGGAGCCCCTCCTTCCTGTACAAGTGTTTGATCCCTGTCATGCCAACTGTTACTCCCAGGCATCTCAGCAACAGGGCTCAAGTCCCTACTCCGCGTGACACGTCCATCAACCGCATCTCCCAAAGTTGAAGTCGGCACCACCTGGCTTCCTTCAAGCTCACTTCGCATACTCCACGGCCTCGCAGCCTTCCCGTCGGCTTCTAATATCTGCTGCCCATCAGCTTCCATTACGTCCGTACTATCAGCCTTCGACACGGGCTTCCCATCAGCTTCTGATATTGGCTGCCCATCAACTTCCGGCGCTCTAGGCCTCGCCGATCCAGCAGAAATATCCTCGGAATTCGACGCTACCTTCTCAATTTCGGACGCGGAATGTCGACGCTTGCGACGAAAGAAGAGGAGAGCTGCTATGGTGGCGAGGAGGACAAGCGCACCGATTGCGGCGCCGATGCCGATACCAATTTTAGTGCCTGAGCTAAGTCCTGAATGAGGACTAGTACTTGAGAGATCTGTGCCTGTACTGCTCGGTGGGGAAGTGATCGTCGTCGTTTGTGTTATTATCTCACCACCGTTGGAAGCACCCGTACCACCTAGCATAGAGGTAGTTCGCGGTGAATTCGATGCTGTCGCCCTCAAACTGCTGGCAGCGGTAATTAGTCCAGATACAGTCGTTCCAGACGCTGCAGGCGAGGTGGGATAATGGCCCGCAATGAACTGAATGCTATCTCCGGTACTCTGGGGTAGCGAGCAGATGTTTGTAAGGCTAGTGCTATCGCTGAACGCCGCTGTAGCGGATGCCTTGTCGGTACAACTGCAATAAGAGCCTGGCTGTAGAGTTGAAGGGTTTCCAACTTGCGAACAGGCAGCCCAAACGCCATCACTGTTATCGCAAAGTGTAAGGGCAATCCAGGGCTGATCTATAAGGAGTTAGTTACCCTCTTACTACTTCAATACTTGGTCTTGGTTTCTTACGTACCAATATTCTTCTTGTCGGGACATTTGGGGTCTTTGTAATCTGGATCGGTGCATCCAGCCATATATGTCAAAAAGCTACCATATCCCGAACCATGAACTCCGAAGCAGGCATTGTCGGCTAGGCAATTATCTCCTGCTCCGCAGCAGGTCTGATGCCCAAAGGCATCGTTGCCGCAGGGAATGAAGCTGCTATCCAACTCTTTTCCTGCCGCAGTATAGCAAGTACCATTGCTGACGTAGATATTTGAATCGGTCATTGAATATTTCAATTCCGAGAAGGTCTGCCCTCATAAATGTTTCGTTAGTACCACGACATAACATCATACGAAGCTGATGAGAGAATATATAGATATGGTGGCAAACTATGAGTGAGGTTCAGATGACGTCTGTTCCGATCCCTGCCCAGAAGAGATCAGGCTCTAAGCCCTGCGACTTTGTTCGCGAGTGGTTTGCATTAGGCGAATCACAGACATTTTAAGCCACCCTTGTCTTAATACGCATATACTGCTCGCTGGCCATCTCCAATTATGGTTACTGCGACTGTTTACGCAGAAATAAGCAGAAAGAAGAAGTAATTATTGAGCCTTACCACGTCGTACTGCATCTCTTTGCAGTACTTCTACCGGTTACCTTTAGTTCTGTTATTTTCTTTGAAGATTGCTAGACCTAGCATAAGCTACGCGCGTGTGTCTATTGATCTTTTTTACATTTCCAGTCCTCGTACGTCATTGCATTTAAGACTGATGAACCATGAGATTCTTCTTACAAAAACTCCGAAATTGTTCTTTTCACACGCAAGCTCCACACCGCGCCAAGCCTCTTTATATGGTTTACCATTAAGAGGCCCCATCTATACTCTAAGGTTATTGTCTAATCATAGCAGAAACAAAAGGCGTAACTAGGGCTTTCCCAACCGTGACGTGCTTCACGCGCGTCAACCTGGTGTCAAAAGATTTAACGTTTAAAACAAGTAGATCGAATAAATTAATATGCATGGTCCTGGACTGCAAACTGTTCCATACTACCTACTCAAAAGGGTTGAACCACTTGTCAAAGTCTTGAGTTTCTACGGGCTTATAGTGCCAACGCACTCCTATCTTCGAATTAACAGCCGATACTTGCTAACAAAATGTTGATGAGATGATAGACGCAACAAGACTAATTCAGCGCCACATTAGCGCGCCAAGATGGTGAAAGTATTACTGCCAAAGCGTCAAACCTTCATCAATAAAACTTCGACCCCTGCGCTCTAGTCGACACATAACTTCACATCCACCAACCTCCAAAGACGCACCACTCCAGCTCTCAACCCTTCACACGACGCAACCCCAACATGTCGCATCCTCGCGGACGCCCCAAATACTCGTCTTCTCCCATCGACCTCGAATACACGGCAACTATAAAAGACTTCAACGAAATGATGATGTTTGAGAAGGTTTGCGCATCTACCTTGATACCCTTCTGAAGGATTTTACTAACACTCATGCCGGAGTTTGACCAGCCTCCAAAGCCGTCGCCTACGCCTACGTCGTTCTCGTTTCCAGCTATGCGCTCGACATCTGCAGCCTCTTCACAAAAATCACCGAGCAAGTTGGGTGCAAACTCGCGCACCGAATCTCGACACGTGGGCGATGATAAAGAGGAGAAGGTGGAGAAAATAGAGAAGTTGCTGGTGTTCAAAGACGAAGCGAAAGCAGCAGGCGCATCTCAGGCGAACCGCAAGTTGAAGTCACCAGCTACGAGCAAGGAGAAGACGTCGAAAACCATGACGCGGCCGCTGAAGCCAGCCACCTCTTCGCATGCGAGGTCGAAATCTGTATCCTCGTTATCCAAAGCTCAACTTCCTGTCTCAAGTCAGACGACCGAACCTCACGACTATAATACCCCGATCAAGATGTCCACAACCAAATCCACGAAGCTGCAGATCCTCGAGCAACTACAGAAAATCGCACATGCGAGAGCAGATATCCATCTCCAACTCAGCATATTGGACAAGCATGAGAAGACGCTTGTGTCCAATTTGCTGCAGAGCGAACTCTCTACTGTGGCGCTACAGGTTCCAGAACTCAGCACCGAAAACGATGTCTCGGTTGCGTGTCCTCTAACGCAAACACGCATGCTACCTCCATTAATTGATCAGCCCATCCCTATACTAGTATCCTCCCCCTACCAACCGCGCAAGAAATCCCACCTTCCATGTCCCCCCCGGCCCATTTCAGCACCACCGCAGTCTACGCCCTCACACCTCCTTACCCGGACACCCATTACCAGCACCCGCATTCCTTTATCCGACAAAACAGAAACTTCCATCGCAACCTTCGATTCCACGCCCATCTTCACGCGTCCGTCATGCGAAGTTTCCCCCGTGAAAACTCACTATGGAGCTGAAGCTCTAGAAGAGATGACGCAAGTTTTGGATGTGGGAATGGGAATTAGAAAGGGTGTTAGGGTGCCGATGAAATTCGGCGATGAAGATGATAGGGAGATGGCGAAAGAGGAGGTAGAGATGGGGCGTTGGGAGGTGGCTGACAGGGGATGTGAGCTACTTGCGCTCATTGACCAGCCCATCCGACCTGCTGAGAGAACTGTGACTCCTGGGAAGCAAAATACTACGCTTGGGGACTACGAGATCCCGTATACTGTTCAGCGGAAGGACTGGCGGTTTTAAGAACAGATGAATGGGAATTAGTAGGTTTAATGAGACTGCAGGCTGTGATGTTTGGAAGGAGAGATCGCTACGTAGGTCGGGTAGAACTAGAAACTCAAGGAAAGAATTCAGAGTGTTTAGTGATCATTGATGATTTATCGAAGCGTCTACATCGTCACAATAATACAGTCTAGCATGGTAAAGAGTTTCATAGACAGTTCGATTGGTTCTATCTGATTTGTGGTGGTATCCTACCCCCACGCATGGAAAGCCGACAGAGCGCATCATGTACCTGAACTGCAGATATTCATTCCACCCCCCGAGCTGCCTCATTTGCGTGCAATATAGTACAGATTTGTCATGGAAGAAGGGATTAGGGGTAGAACAGATAGATGTTGTAGAACATGGGAAGGAATTAGCAAGTACTGTCATAAACCCGGGATGACCCAATTTCGTGACGAAATTCATACAAGACACGGGTAATATGCAGCGAGAGGTCTTAAGATTCCCTACTGTCATGATATCTAGACCCGCCTAGCATAGCTATTCGGATCGATGACCTTCTTTCCACCTGCGCCTTCAACCTTTGTTTCAGCCTTCGACGCAGCAGTCTTAGGACGCTCCAGCTTAGCGATGTCGAGCTTGGGCGATGCAGGAGCCACTGAGGTGCGCGGGGCAGCATCCGTCTTTGAAGCATCAGTAGCGGCCAAATCGGACTTCTTGTGCCTCTGTTTCTTGTTCTTGTGGTTCCGGTTATTGTAGTTAGCGTTCTCCTTCTTTCTCCCAGACATCTCGCTCTGCGTGCTGTTAGTGCTCCCTGGCTTGCTAACTTGTAAGTTTTCATTATGCGCATTGTTGGCGGGAGAGTTGGCGGTTCCTGTAGCGGTCTTTTCTTTGTTGATCTTAGCCGCCTCAGCCGGAGTCGGCTCGATTTTTGGCTCGACATTTGGCTCAGTCTTCGGCCCAACCTTTGAAATATCAGTGGTCTTGGAGGCGTTAGTGGCGACAGAAGCATTCTTGTGGTCTATTTTCCAATTGCGGTTTTGGCTCTTGTTGTTCAAAGCACCATCGTGCTGGGCCTCATTATCGCTGCTGTGGCCTCGGTTGCTAACATTCAGATTTGGGTTGCCGCCCTCGAAGAGGTTTACGTCCTTGACCTTGACATGACTGTTCTTCGCGGTTTGGGAGGTGGTAGATGTCTTGCGGCTATCACCTGCACGTCCATCCTTCGAGCGATTGCCTTTCTGAGAACCGTTTCCTTCCTGGGAGCCATGGCCATATTTGCTAGAGGCAAAAGTCTCCGATCTACCCTTCGCCAATTCGATGCCATCCTCACCACCATCTAGCGCCTTCTGAATCAATTTCCACGTCTCTTTGTTCAACTCCATCTCCACCTTCATCATCTTCCGATCACACTCCACAACCGTAGCGCGATGTAGCTCAGCATCCTTCCTGAACTTGCTCCCCGCAAGCTGATGCTGGAACGCTTGATGCATAGCATTAGCGGCCTTCTGCATCTGGAGCTTCTTTCCTTCCTCGTACTCTGTCTTCTGTTCGTCCGAGGCGCCTTCAGGCAAGACAGCGGTGACGTGTCGAATCATACACTTGATGATCTGCTCATGGTACCTTAGCATCATAGTCTCATAATGTTCCTCTTTCTTAGCGGTTTCAGCATAATTTTCTAAGGCAAATGAGCGCTCGTTCTCGTGGAGGGTGCGCTTCAATTCGGCAGCCAAGTGGAGCACCTCAATAGGACCTTTAATCACCATACGTTCGTGATTGGAAAGATCAGCAACAGCAACGAGATTACGACCATGGTGGGTCTGAGTATTCGCGAGAGGTGTATCGATGTTCTTAGGCCTAGCGCTAGTCACGCTGCTGGCAGTGCTCGACTTGACGTTGGTATTGAGGTCAGAGGGGGCGCGACCCGGCGTGTCGAATGATGGCATCGCTGTGTGCGGCGACTGCATTAAGTGAGGAGGTTGATGCTGGGCGCCGCGGTAATTCATAGCTGCTGTTGCATTCGGGCTAAGCGTCGCGCCAAAGTGGTAAGGCAGGAGCGAGACATTTGGGGTGTTTGGGACCGTCTTGAAAACAGAGTTTGTTTTTGAATCTGCGAACTTGTCAACGCCGTAGTATGAGTCCAGTGCCGCAGTTTCGTAATGTGGAGTGACGGGGATGGGCACGCTTTGGTTGGCAGGGGGAGGAATGCCGTGAGCAGGGCGAGCTAGAAGTGGGCGTGCCATCTGCGGTGAATTGCTGTATCCGCCAACAACTGGGAAATGTGGCACGTTTAGTGGCGGCATGTCGTATAGGCCAGGAACAGGGGGTTGATTCATCATATTCGGTGTGGACATCGTATACGGTGCGGCCCCTGGATTGAGCTGCATCGGAGGCATCGGCGGCATCGGCTGTGATGGCAGGTAACTGCCATGCACTGGTGCTCCTGGTAGATGATGCATGTTCTGCAATTCCATTGCAATCGCTGGGCCTTGGCCTTGGTTGCCATTGACGAATCCATCGGGACGGGGAGCGCCGTTGAACTTGCTGCCGCTGCGCTTGTTGTTGAAGAAGTTGTTGTTTCCGCGATTGCTGTAGCTGTTGTTATGGCCTTGATTGTACCCGCTGTTCGTGCCATCTTTGTGACCTTGATTTCCGTTATGATGACCATTGTGGCCATTGTAGCCATTGTAGCCGCCACGGTTGCGACCGTTGTTGTTGCTCAAGCGGCGATTCTGGTGATAAATCCCCTGCTGCGCATTTCCACCTTGATAGGAGGACTGATTCATAGACTGAGCTTGTGGGGAGGGTCGAGGTTCCATGTTGACAAGCGTGAGAGCGGTCAGATAGAGGCAAACGTATGTGTTGCGCTGAGTTGTTATCAGTAAATGGCAGTTTTCTGCGCCGTGTATTACCACAACATAAATTAGGAGTCAAGCAAGGACTTACAAGAGGGCGTGGCAGGAATTGTAGGCAATGGGAGAAGTGGTGGGCAGGTGGTGGGAAGGCGGTCTGTCTGCTGTAGATAAATATGGAGCGGTCGCACCAGTGACGCGACGTCACGGGCAATCGACTTTCACCTCGATTATTTCGACTGATCTCGTGCGTGCGCTAGACCGCTATCGAACTAGTGTATTATCATATTCCTCGTTCACTCGTCCTCCCTCGTCTACACTTGTGCTGAAAGAAGTATTACAGTTTGGAGTCATGATATATTGACTAACACTGTAGTGGGACAAGCTTGTAGCATGAACGGTGTCGTCTGGCGACCGCAGCAGGGTAGTGTAGGGCTTGGTTGATTCTTTTGGACCGTTACTGAAGTTCAGCGCTCCTCCTCAAGTGAACATGTCCGGTGAGTCAGTTGTGCACGGCCCATGGAGATAGACAAGCGGCAAAATCTGTTCGACTGTGGCTGGGCGAAGACGAACATTTATGGCAAACATTAAAATGCAGATGTTGGCCCTCCAATGGGATCGAAGCATGACAGGATGGTCTTGTTTACTACCTTGCACGTGTTTCCTTGCTTTTACAAATAGAGAATGGAAAACACCATAAAGCCAAAAGAGAGCCTCTGTCGTGACTTTGACTGGACAGCTAAGAAAGATAAGCTTGGCGGTGCATATTGCACCTGAGATAATATCACAATTTAGAAAGGACAACGAAGCGACGAATGATGAGAGTGCAGTTGAGATCGACGACACAAGTAAATTTGTTGAAGACGAGAGAAGAAAGAAAGTAGTCGAAATTTCCACATCAAGACTTCAGATTACCTTCTTGATACTTTTGCACCTTATATACTCGCCGACCCGTGTCCACGGATTGGACAAGCCTACACCGCCACAGTAGCCACACCAAGCCATAGCAAACCTACACTTTGACCAACTTGTATTTCGACCACCCGATCGAATTGTTGGAGATAGAAAACCCCAACACAGCACAATGCAGAGCCTCGCATTCCGCCCCAGAACGTAGCTCAATGATTGCAAACGCGCCATCTGGACAGCATAGAAATACCAGCACAATACAGGTCGAGAGTCCAAACACAAAGGCAACATTTCCAGCAACGACCACAAGTCTAGTAGTGAGACATAGGGAAGAACCTCCACAATTGATCAAGACATTGGCACCTGCAGACGCTTTGAACGAAACCACGAGCTTGATCGAGAACTAGCACAGAAATGAGAGAGAAGAGGCGATAGTTAGATAAGACCCCACGCCCCCTTTATTGAGAACTTGACGTTTGTGACATATCCAGCCACGAGGACACGATGAACAAAAAAGCCTTCAACGAGTTGGGAACAGCTTGGTGTAAGGTGAACCGAATGTAGATGGCCGGGCTACGGAAGGCGACGGGAGGGCGACACAGGGAGAAAGATTACGTGGGGGTGGGAGAGGGAGAGGAAAAGATCCATGTATTCATCCACATGAGATGAGAAGAGAGAGAATGCCGTGGTAGAGATGGGTGCTGGAATGGGCCGCAGGCAGACCTTACTATCTTTAACTATCTTTAACCATCTTTAATCATGATAACCGAGCGTGCTCTGATTGGAGCGTTGTGTGCAGCGAATTCAAAACAGCAGTTGACATAGGGAGATGAGCAATCAAAACAGCCTCGTTCAGCCTTGAATGGTGTGACGGCGTCTTACAGGCACTGACAAATGCTTTTGATTAGTTTGCATCCTAAGCTGATCCTGCAAGGCCGAAGTGTAAGACGACGTTGTCATCCGGGTTCTCGAGACGGACTAAGTGCCGTCCACTTGGAAACCGGGCACCGTGAGGCCAATATCAGATGCCGGTGTCCCGATTCTCAGGTTCCAGCAAAATCCTGATGGAGTCAAATATACGAACAGATACGAACGGGTGCCGTGGGCGTGGTAAAGGCCTCTGTGCCCGTGAGACTGCTGAAGCTGAAGCTGAAGGGCTGAAGGGCTGACACATGCCTGATGAGGCACACTGTAGATCAATTTCCGTCTCTTGCAATACTCGTGCCTCGCTGCAGGCAATACATAGCGCGCTGTGAGCTGTGCGGCACGCAGATCGAGGCAGGGACAACCACCAGGCTGGGTCAGGCTGGCGGCGACATGAAAATGGCCCCCCCCGAGTGCATACGTAACGAGAGGCTCACGTCAGGTGTGCTCTCGTGGCGCGGAAGCTTATATGAACGACCATGGCGTCGTCACGCGGATTCTGACAGTCAGACTTGTCCTGGCAGGTGGTCATGCTTCTGGGAGTGAGCAGCGTCAGATGGGGGATGGTGTGGACCAAGAGCAGAGTCCGGCGGCGTAGCTGGCTGGAGGCTGGGGGTTCAAGGTTGAGATGGACGATTTGGACGTGTCTAGATGTCGATTGTGCGAGGGCATCGGGCCGGGTGCAGGACTTATCTGATGCTGCGGGACTCGCGGGTAACAGAGATTGAGTTGAAATGCGGGCCGGGTCGGTCAAGAACATAGCGAGCCATTGTGTGGGTCTCGTGTAGGCGCTCGCTTTAGTGACCCGACAGCACGGCACG
>BLYF01000042.1:68214-91387 GCA_014905255.1 Herpotrichia juniperi | reverse complement strand
GGCGTCAGGCTGAAGGAAGGAAGGATGGAAGAGCAGGAGCTACTGGGTCCTGGGTCCTGGGTGTAGAGTAGTGCTGGGTGAGTGAGGGATGCTGCAGTGTTGCAGTGTTGCAGTGCTGCAGCGCTGCAGGGAGAGTCGCTAGCCGCTCTCCAAGTTCCGGTGTTTGGTGTTTTGGCCTGGCACGTTGGTAGGTGCTCGCGCAGCCAGCGTCTCGCCCGTGCTGTCCCCCGCTAGCGCCGCCGCTGATTGGTCGGGGAACGAAACAACTCGGCCGGACCAGCAGGCACGACCAGGGACTCCTTGGCGACGCGCCTTCCTCGAGCCAGCAAAATCTCGACATGCCTCGCTGTTGCTGTTCGGGTGAATGTGAATGAGCTCTCTGTGTCCCTGTGTCTCTGCGTATCTGCGTCTCTGCGTCTCTGCGTCTCTGCGTCCCTGCGTCTCTGCGTCCCTCCCGCCTCCCAATGTAAGGAAAAGGAACGCCAACGCCTGCTGGTTCCAGTCCTCCTTCTCGACGGCCGCTGCCCGCCCACACACGCACCTTCCCCGACGGCGCACCTCTGTTGCAGCCTCCCCTCACGCACAGCAGCCTCGCCCTGACCGTCCACAACAAACATTCCGCCCGTCTCCACGCCCGTCTCCACGCCCGACATCGCCGTCGCCATCGCCATCGCCATCGCCATCGCCACCACCACCCTCTGCGCCGCGGCCTCGGGGTGCCCCCAATGGCCGCCCTCAAGAGCAACCCCGTGCCCCGCGATCCAAAATCCGAAGACGCCGGTGCGACCCCCCTGGCACAAGTGATGCGCGAGTACGACGAGCTCGTCGCCGCCTTCGAGACGGGGCTGCGGCGCTCGCTCGAGTACGCAGACACAGACACCGTCACAGACGGCAAAGACAGCACCAACACCAACACCCCCGAGCTCAAGCGGCGGCGGCAGGACATGCTGCGCCAGAACGCCTGCCGTCTCGCCCTCGCAGAGCTGAGCACCCGATACACACGCAAGCAGATCCGCCGCTCGCTAAACGCGGCAGAAGGTCTGGGCAAGCGCGTCGAGGACCGCCTACACAATGCATTGGACGCCGGACAGGCGACGGAGAACGGGGGACTGGAGAGTCTGCGCAATGGCTACTTCAGACTGTACTCGACCGAGCTCTTCGACATGCTCGGCCAGCCCACCGATCTGCGATTCGGCACCCTGCGCTTCCACACAAGCACCGGCCTTGACTCGGACTGGACGTCCCTGGAATTGGCCCTGAACTCGGCATTCTTCGTGGCCGACTCCACCGAAACCCTGCCCTACCACGCCTTCCACCTACCGCAGTCGCCATCCCTGCAAAACCGAGGCATACGGAGCAGGAAGCCAGAGGACAACGGCCTTTTCCCCGCCTACGACTCGTGGCTGCTCTTCACATTTCTGGGAGATGGATGTCTCAAGGTCGAAATCCCCATTGAGATGTGCGCTGATGTCTACGGGGGACCATTGCGAGGACGCGAGAACGAGGAAGTCCTCTTCTGGGCCGTTTTCGTCCAAGACGACAGCATCGACCAATGAAGGCCGCCTTTCTTGGCCGATTTGCACTTTCCCAAAATCAGGAGTTGGGCACTGGCGGGCGTAGACGGGGGACGTGACTTTGGAGTTGGGCGCTTGGGTTCGCCGGGCTGGATGGTTCTGGTTGCCAGCCCGGCCAGGACAAGAGTGCGACGATTGTTCAGCACTCACGACTAACGACTCTCTTTATTACTAAGCTTTGTTGCCCTTGTTTCCATTGTTCTTTCCCGCGCTCGCACTTTGGTGAGCTTGGGTGCATGCACGCATCTCCCCGCGTTGTAGCCGTTTCTGTTCCTTCTCTCCAAGACATACACGCCCGAACTTATACGGCTCTTATCAAGACAAGATCTATGGCGTCTTACATATGTCACCATCTCCATTCTTTCCCTTCGGTTCTTGGCGGCATTTTGAGTAATGTGTGCATTTTGCGCATTCTTACCTGAAAAAGTGCATTCAGTCAGGCTTCGGCTCTTTTGTATCCTTCTCCATTCAGATCCGTTCCCTTCGCGTCTCGTTCCTGTCACCGGGCATGGATAATGGTAGATGAGATACTTGAATCAAATGATTAGACCAGGAGCCATATATTACGCTGAAACCATGTGGTGAGTGAACAAAATCACACTTTGCGATTTATCCCAGCTCCAATACGTATAATGAGGTGCGAAAGTCGCTGCTTATCCTCTTGGGTGCAGGGCAATTCGTCCGCACCAATGACTCGCGCGAATCGCGCACTGTAAATTACGGTGGGAAGACGTAAGCGCATACTTAGTCTCTCGGCACTTCCCAGATTTTGGTGCTTGGGAAAAGGATAGCTCTCATCTCTCAGCCTCACACAATTCAAGATATCCTATGTTGGATACGATGCTCTCCGTGCACACCGCTCACTATTTTAATGCCCCGATCGGATCTTACAATAGTATAGAGCCAGGGTACATCACTCTCCTACTTCAGTCCCAGACTCTTGTACCTAGGCAAGATGATACGACCTAACTACCACTACCCAGAAAACATTATCCTGGATCAAACAAGCCTTCAGTCCCTCATGTTGGCGACAATAGGCTGCGTGCACATCGGTGGTCCGTAAATACTCCTACCACTAGATACAGCACCACAATGCAAAGTGGCTACACTCCTCTTCGACACCACTATGGAATTCAGTTCCTAGGCATAAAGATACTCCTGCCCACTTCAACCCAGTCGCCATGACAATCCCTCAAGTTCTCATGTTGACTTCGATGGCTTTCGCGCGTACTACCAGATACAGCTCCATAGCACAAAGTTACTGTTCTTTCTCTTACTGCCATTCAGGAGTTTGGAAAGGAGATTGGGCAAACCAAGAACATGAAGCTAGATCAGTGTGTCCGCCCTACGTGACAATTCCTGGCGTCTTTTGAAGTCATTGTAGCCAGGCCAAAAGGTTTGAGACATCGTTGTTATTGTTGTTGAGGGTAGATAGTCGGTTGGGGGATGGCTTTGCCTTCTCTCTGCACCTTTCAAGAGTTATGTACTATAGGCTAAGACTATGGCGACATGAGCAACTCCGTAAAGTGACCCATAATCCCACTTCTTTCCTCCTTCGTAAAGCTAATCCCAAACCACCTCTCCAACGCCTCAACCCTCTCATCCTCCGTCCTACATTCCTGCATAACATTCGTCTTCCCCCCCAGATTCTCCTTCACAGTCCCTGTAACTAGCATCCGTTTCCCATACACTTCATTTTCCCCCTCCCCCCCACTCTCCACCTTCCTTCTCAGAAACCTAACAACCATGGGAATCCTCTTCTGAAAACTCTCCGGACTCGCCCCCGTATACCAATTCACAACCTCAAAGTCATCATGCAAGAACTCGAACTCCGCAAACGCATAGAAAGAGTTCCAATCCAGTTCCGCACCATTCCGATACTGATAGACCCACAGCTTACTCTCCTCAGTGCGCAGGGTCTGAAGCGGGATATGCTCGCGCACGAGGCGGACCTCCTGCGCACCCATATTGCGCACGGCGCGCCCATGGACAAGCGGCAGCGGTTTCGTGGGCCCGTCGCCACCGAACCCGACGTCGAGCATATACTTTTCGCCCGAGGCGAGCGTGACAATGTTGACGATGTGGCGCCTGGCATGGAGTTAGCCAATGCTCGTTTACTCTGGGGTATTGTCGATGAAGACGACGGACGCACCACCCTACAAAGTCTCCGGCGGGCACGTCGCCCGAGCGTAGCCTGATCCTCACGCCGGCTGTGTATGCTGCTAGACCTAGTCCGCGCAAGATGTGGTTGAAGAGGATGGAAACTTCCATGCAGTAGCCTCCTCTGCCTCTGCCACCTTCGACGATTTTCTGGAAGGCGTGTTGGGGATCGATAGAGATGGTGTGGGTGGGTGAGTAGTGCAAAGAGAGGTTCTCGTATGGGATGGTTGAGATGGTGTGGACATGTAGTGCTGTCAGAAATGCTAGATCGTGAACAGGCTGGTTCTCCGAATGGTACTTCTCTGGGAGTTGTATATGGTTTAGGTAGGCGGATATTTGGGCTGGGGTGTATGCGGATGTCATGATGATAAGGTCTTAATAGGTGGGAGTATGCACTTTAGTCCTACAACGAGAGTTGGGGGACGATATAGTGTACTTGAAAATGTTGGAGTTGTTGCAGGTACTGAGTCACAACTCCGCGAATTACCCTACGGCACTCGCTTCCTATACCCCGGCCGCCACGATGTTGGTTGAAGTAGGCCAGAAGCTGTTAGTGAAGGAAGGGTGGTATCCTTCGTTGCAATTGAACTTCTATATTCCTTGTGTTTCATTACCGTTTAAAAGGGCATGTTTCAGTCACCTTGTAGAGGTCCGAGGTCGCAATGACGCGATATCATGTGACCTTCTTTGACGAATAGATTGGTATGCATATTTTCCTAATACTAGAATATCAGCACAAGATGTTTAATTAGAGAGACAGAGCATAGAGAGAGAATATATGATGGAGTAGGGCAGGAAAATAATTATGCACAGCCCAGCTATATGGAATTGAGATTGGCAACTTCACGATGGAGTAGAGACGCAATCGAGTGCGATGAGTCGACGTTCTACGAAGAGCATTGTCAGGGATCAAAGAGGGTAAGAGGCGAGTCTGATTACAGTTTAAATGCGAATGGAATTATCCCATACTCAGGGCTAGCGCTCCGATCTCTCGAGTATCCAAGTATGCAATATTATGACTTCATAGGAGCATAGGGGTTGGTTAACACAGCACACAGAATATGATCCCCAAAAAGTAGGAGTTTATAGGTCCGAACCAATCATCCAGAGTCTTGCCCTCTTCGTAAATATGCTTCGTGTTTTCCCGCTAGTTCTAGCGTGCACTGCCACAGCAGCCACAACGTAAAAGCCCACTTTCAGACTCAGAACCGAAAAAAGCCTCATAAACTGCTTGGTACTGGAACGTTTTCCGTTGTATAGCCGGTTTGGCCTTTTATGATGTGTTCGGGATGTCCGTAACTATCATACTAAGCTTCTTCAATTCTGCATGTTGCTCCCATATCCCAGTCACCTATTGCTTGATGCGAGCAAATTTCTCAGCCTTGTACTCGAAATCTGACTTTGGCGTGAGATTGTGATGCTCATCGAGACTATCTAACTTAATCACTTGATATTGCTTTCCTTGTCGCACAACAACCTTTCGTTCATGGCTGCTAACTAACTCGACATTGTTCCCATGGCACTCGGACCTATTCTCGACGCTGTCCGTCTCCGCAGGCCTTATACTTTCCTCTTGACCCTCGTTCGCCAAGATGGTATTTAGCTAGCTGTTTCCATTCGAGACATTTTCTCGTCGCCGGTCGCTTCCACTGGTGATGTTCTGTCGTTTACTTTAGCATCCTGTAGCCGAACTAAAGTATTCAAGTTTGCCTTGGTTGCGAAGTCTACGGCAACCCCTAACTCTTGATGCTACAACAGAACTTCCAGACTAAGCAGATTGGGATTCCAAATCTTGCTGTATTCGTCTTTGCTAACAGCCCCGCTGGATCTCGCAGCATGGGGGCGATATCCCCGGCTCCCATGTACATCCTCTTCAGCTTCGTCTTTGCCGCATCAAGGCCCACAAAATCCTAATTTCTTTACATTCATTCTGCTCTTTATATATTCTTCTTTGTTGGTTCTCATTGCCCGCAGTTGAAGCTGCAACTGCAGTCTTGCTTGCGCCTGCTCCTGGATGGCAAGGTCGGCGCTGAACGTGTTGTAATACATCGTGAGTTTTATCTTTTGCGTGACCGCATTGTAATAGATCTTCATACTCAGCTTTTCTTCGTTGGTTAGGGATTGTAAAAAAGTCCGTCCTTCCGTGGTGGAGGTCGTAGGCTCAAAACCTACAAAGTTTGCGCGAATGTCCAACTTCTCATACTGGAGGAGCACGTCTAGGTTTAGGCAGTGGATGTGCTACTTCCGACTCCATTTTCTGTTGGTTTTATTATCAATGCCACGTTGCATCTCATTCTTAATCACGCTGACTCGTGGATAGAGCTGCTCAAGCTCGTTTCTCACTCTTTCAAAACCGAATAGATCACCTATCTCTTTGTACTCATAGCGCATGTGAGTACACTCATTTTTCTCCATTTTCCATGACTGCAACTACAATTGCATCTCCGACCGCGTTTGCGCTTCATCTCCGACCGTGCAGTCAGTGCTCGATGTATCGTAGAGCCTGGTGAGCCGTTGTCGCTGCTAATTAGCCTCATTTTCCGATATACAGTCGTCATAGAATAAGGCTGGGATGGCGGGAGTGTGCTTTTAATGGGTGCGGGGGAGAAGCTCGTTGTGAGGTGAGCGCTATGCGTCTTTACAATTGACAGGCCCCACTTTTACCTGCAAGCGGACATATATCGACGCAACTTTACTCTTCTTACCACCACCACAAACAGTTTCATGCTCGAAAATCATCCCCACCACTCTAGCAATCAAAGTTTCTGCGACCCTACCACTACCATGAAGATCCCCGCTTGCTTCATGCTGCTCGTAAGCCTGACCATTATCTTCACCAATGTCTCATCCGCGGTTTTAGGGAAGACCGACAAACGCTTGAATTTCCCTTCTCTTAGAGAGACTTCCAGTATCCTCCTCACAGATCCTTCCCAAATAATTCCATCCAAGAATCTCCTATCCGCCAGCACCACAGCCCACCTACACCGCCGCTGGGACCATGAACCCTGCAGTGCGGAAGAATATTCTGCCTACCAGTGCAAAGGCCAGAAATATCTGTATCAGATGTACCTTGATGATCACTCCGCAGGCCAAGAACTTGATCCACCCGTAAATTCAATAGCTTCCCGGTTCACACAGTGGCCCGCCGAATTCATCAATTGGGTAAACAACAGTACCAAAAGTTATATACAGATTCTTAAGATTTCTGCTAATGAAAATAAAGGGCTATTCATTCGTAACAATGGAAGATTGCGACTGGAGCGCCAATGGCTTCGGACTTTCCACAGCATTCACCGCACTCGGCATATCTACCGCAGCGCCGGACTGGGAGTGCACGAAAATAGTGCATGGGGATAAGAGGAGGAACATTGCGCCACCTATTGAGCAGCAGTCCTATAATGCAGCAAACGGCAGACTGTACCCAGTGAGCAGCCCATACTCCCTCATATCAAGTAAGCTAACGAGGTGAACACAGTTCACAGGCGCAGAGTTTGAGATCCCGATGAATGTCCGCAACGGAGGTGTGTCCTCCAGCTACATCTTAAGTTCGATTATTCTACGCTAGCTAGTGCTAATCTTTGCAATCACAGTCATAGTCTGGGTCCACCGCATCAGTCCCTATGAGTCCGGGAGATTACTCCGCAACGGACCCATCGCGGCGGCCAACCTTCCCGACTTACAGAGGTCTTCCGATGTAACCTGGGGCCTGTGGAAATACAATGCAGGTGACGCCCTCAAGTCGAATGTCAAATATATTATTTCATGGGCGATCTCAAACACAGAAACCGAAAGCGTCATTGCGCGTGTGCTCCTCGAGGCGGGGATGCGACTCGAACGATGGCCTACTAGTGGTGCGTCATTTGCGATGGGAACGAAGTCTGGAGATGCACTGCTAGGTATGTTCCCTAATCCTCATACCCATACGCCTCATCAACTCTTCTATATCCAAACATTAACGATGAACGTAGGAACGCCAAATGGCGTAGGCATAGGTCATTTTCTCTCGCAGCACAAAATAGAGATTGGGCTCAAACACGTCACTCGCGTTGGGATCTTTCAGCCGGACAGCACCAAGGGGGTGGATAGCCCGTGTCTTATTTTCATGGTCGAAGATTCTACGTCTGTGCCGAGTACGCCTGGGAACCCTCATTCGTGATTGTGATAAGGGGACTGTATGAGAGCTACCCTGAAGTACAAGAGAAAAGTCACCCCGAGTGACTACAAGTGAAGTCAGAGGGCAAAATGATCCGCCACTGAGCCCATAAATAGACAATGTATAACTGCCTTTGCTAGCGAATGCAAGACTTGCCCATTCTATGTTTTGTATTTGACATTTCATTGTATAATAGTGCAGTCACGTATCACACAGCCAGCCACCTATGTTGAGATAGCATTATGGGTGCAAAGGTCCTCCTAGCAGATACAGTAGGAGAAAGTTGAGGTTATCCGATTGCTTTGACTTGTTACTACATCAAAGAGATGGTGACGGCATTGGATAGGTAGTTTAGGGTTACATTCGTAAGGTTGGAAAGAGTTGGGATGTGGGGGCATTTGACCGAATTGACAGGGTGAAAAATCTACTTGAGAAATTGAGATTACAGCCGCAAAAGTCTTTTGCCGCAGCTGTATTCCATTCACCCAGTCGCCCCTTCCCACTACATAGCGCCCGCGTTCATACCTCCATCATGACTTCGTCAACAACAACACAGAATTTCTTCCTACAGCCCTTGGTAATGTCGGTTTCCCCCTACTCACCGTTGCGCCGTCCTCGCTGACATCTTCAACATCCTGCCCCCATAACACGGACGTCTAGAATACAAGCGCTGTTGCACAACTTTCGGCGTCATGCAGTTATTCTTCAACAATGCCGAGACCTCAGATGATCCAAAGAAAGAGCACATCAAATTCCAGAAGACAGAGCCGGCTCTTTCACAACGACTTCTCGCTCTACCGTCTACGAAGGGTGTGCCGGTCAAAATGATCCGATGTTTCGATGAGCTGAAGGTTGCGACCGCGTAGGTGATCGAGATGGGTTAAAGTATCAAGGATGGTGTGCTAAAGCTCCAAGACATGCATCGTGGTTTTTGAAGCTCGTTAGGAGCTGTTGTTGGAACTGTGGTTTACGTAGGCTGTCAACTATACTTGAGGTAAAAAAGTTGCGTAAGCAACTGCGCATGCAGTTGCCTGGAAAGTTTATTTCTACAAACCTTGCTATTTAATGTACTTCTTCTTGTATTAACTTTATCTGTGTAAGCCGTACAGGCTTTATTCTTAGCACGCAACCCCTTATATATAATGGAGAACCTTAAAATAACCTTTTAAAGACTTAAACCTAATCTTTAGCACTAGCACGTCTTAAATGCTGTCTATTATTAATTATTATAACAAAGTATGTTAATACCTTACATAGAAACAAGATAGAACTAATTACTATTATATAGAAGATCTACACGCCTTTATAGAGTACTAAAAACTTATAGTATAGGTTCTATACCTTAATAACATAAAACACAATTCTTTCTGCCCTTCCTACAGGGCCTTAGTACTACTTTAGCTGCTCTTAGCCTTAACAAGGAAACAATGTAGGAAGTAAAATAAGTTAGCAGGGTAAGACATCTTATCTAAACAGGGGAGGAAATCTTTACTAGGTTACTTTGAGAGCTTTTGGAGAGTAATTAATTAATTGTGTGCGCAATTTATTATAGAACTATGGCAGTGACGACAAAAGAGGAACATCAAGCACAACGCGACCCACAGAGTTGAGCGAGGCTCCAAGACATGCTATTAGAAAAAGAGAAAGAGGGTTCACCAAAAGTGAATATCAGGATCAAAGACGATCCGCCGAAGGTCAAGGAGGCACTAGCGGAGGAGAAGGCGAAGAATTTACTGCTGAATGAGGAGAACAATCGATTGGCGTTGCGGTTAAGGGCTGTAGATGCGGAGAGGGATTGGTTGCTAGTGTCATCGAGGCCGGGATAGAGAGAACTGAGGAGAGGAGAGGTTAGGTTCCAAGATAATTTCGTGGTTGAGGGCGTGGGCTTTTGGCATGGCCAGCGTTCGTTTATCAAAATCACGATATAGCGCAATTCGCCTCGATTAAAAATTCAATCTGGGTACAAATTGCCAGAAGACGAACTTCAGCTACGATCTCAAGGTAAGGCAGGCATGGTTGGTTCTAATACCCCAGCTCGTTCTCGACTCAAAAGTTACAAAACTGCTATCATACCAAGACCACGAGTGAAGTGAATAGAATGCGACTTGTACAGCCGTGAATGAACATCACAGATTCTCACCTTACCCCGTTTTTTTTATGATCAAACTTTGTTTTCGCACCTCTTCGTCGTCGTTCTACTCTACTCCTCCCGCACCATTGTACCTGCAATTTTGGCAGCCTCAAGTGGCGCTTTCTTTGTCACGTCAGGCCGTGAAGCCAGCCTCTTACAACAAGGACCCGTGAAGAGGTAATTTTTGAGCTCTCAAAGTTCCTAATCACATTTATTGACATCTTTGTAAATAGAACGCTCGTACGACGCGGTGACGTCGCAAGTCGCCCCAGTTTCGTATCATCGCCCAAGTATCGCTCACTCTACACCAAATTCCCGCACCGAGACTTCCTGCGAACAAATCGACGCGGAGCAAGCAAACATGCCGCCGCACGGTTTATATCCAATTCCGCAGCATCACCTGTACAACGGGAATAAGGATCGTCCGAGCTTCAACACCATGGAATTCGCCCACGAGGAGACGGAGGCAGATGCAGTTGCGCCTGTGCCACAGCACAATAGCAGCGGTGATATTAATGAGCACAACAAGAAGAAAAAGAAGCACTCTTATGACGAGGAGAAGGGTGTGCCTGCTTCGGCTTCGAAGTTGACGAGCCCAAACATGAGGACCAAGCGCAGCTCAAAGAAGAAGCGAGAAGAGGAAGGCAAGAAGCTAGTACCACACTCATCTGCTACGAAGCGCAAGAGTGAGAGCAAGGGCAAGGTGAAGATGCCGTCATTGGCTAGATCTGCGTCTGTTGATGGCTTTGTCGTTGGGGAAGATATTCTCAAGGACTTGGAAACATCTCTAGGTGGTATGGGTGAAGATTTCATGCAGAGGTCCTCGCCTACGAAGAAGTCGCTCAAATTGCGGAAGAAGCGTAAGGACAAGAAGAAGGCAAACAGAATGAGCAGAAATCTCGCGGGGAACCCAGTAGAGATACCTGCACAGATGTCCGAGAACCCAAGGAATAAGAGACTGAAGAATGAGAGTGCTGTTGGTGGTGAAGTTAAGAACAAGAGTATAGTAGCACAAACAGCCTCATCGACTACGAAGTCACCTTACATCACAGAACCCAAGAAATCACACGTCCCGCTGCCCCCACCACGCCAACTGTCTATCTTGGCAGCTCTGAAGTTGAGAGGACCAAAGACGCCTGTTCTGTCACCTCTGAGTTCGTACTACGATTCTGAGTCAGGCTCCGAGCCCGCCTTAGACAACCAGACACTAGAGCTGTCCGTCTTACGAAACCAAGACTACGGCAAAGGACGGGTTAATGCACGACCGGAACTCTCACCCGCCACTCTTGACAAGGTCCTGAACGTTCAAGCTATAAAGGAGGAGGGGCAGACCGAGTACATGGCGAGGCAGGTATCCAGTGTAAGCTCCGCCGCCACCTCGTTTCTGTTCTCCAGTTCTTCGGTCAGCCTGCCGGCCTTGTTCAATCGCGTTGGTATGCCTTACGCTCGATCTGGCGCAGGATCTGATGCCTTCGTCCAGCCTGAAATTAAAGAGAAGGATAATATTGAGACCCACGAGGAGAGTAACTTGAAGACCTTCAAGAAGAATTTCATGCATACACAGCGTGGTATCAACTTCTCAGACGAGCTTGACTATTTGAATGAGTACCTGGCCTGGAATGCCGCGAACTATGCCGCTGTCCCATACCAGTGTTTGAGCAAGGCGACAGGCTGCAACGCGAGGAAGGAGGAGATTATTCAATCCGCGAAGGATCAAGGCCAAACCGTTCACCGATTCCAGGACGCCGGTGGTGTTAACCCAAATGCCATGGTCGACGCCAGTTTCCGCACCCAAAAAGCCGAGGATTTCCTCATGACGGCAGTCCGCACCCGTATCCCCGTCCCAATCGGCACTATTACTGGGGAGTATAAGCTCTTCAGTCCCAAATACTCTGAGCACCACTATGACCTCTACTGCCTAGGCGAGCGCACATTCACAATCTACTCCGTCGCCGGTATGAAAGCCGAGGGCGTCTTCACCGCCCGGCTTAACATCAAGCCTCGCCCCACATCCTTCGTAATTCAGCCGTTCACTGCGCCTCCCCATGCCTCATTCCGAACTACAGTTGTTGAAACCACCCCAGAGGGAGAAAACTCGGTGCGTTACAAGATTGAGGTTGTGTTTCTGGGCAATGGGTATTTGCAGCTCAAAGCTGATCTGAACTCGTTGTTACGTGGGAAGCGGACGAAGGCAGTGGCTGGGAAGAGTGCATATATGGAGTTCTTGGGTGTGCATGAGAGGGCATTGCAGTGGGGAGTAGAAATAAAAGATGAAGTTCATGAGGAGGGAAAGAAATTGTTTGCCAAATATGGGAGCGTGGATGATGATTGAAGGAATGGACATACGGGCGCCGTGTATTGTGCTCTCCTACGAACTAGTTCTTTTCTCATCACTACTTCCTGTTGTGGGTAATTCTTGGCGCAGGAAGCTAAAAATGTATTCAGCATGGCTTGCTTGACGATATCCTCGATCAAGGTCTTTCTTCTGTATTCTAGACACCTGATCAGTCTCTTACGGGATGTTCCAAGTAATTTCAGCGGTGCATACATACCTTGATCGCATATTTCGTTGGCAACTTGGTTGCTGTTACGCCTCGAAGCGGTTTCGAAAGGAGGATTATCACAGGGCTCATACTTTTAAAATCTACAGGCCTCATTGTGGTAAACTTGACTTCTTAACTTGAGTTTTACGTGCATGGGCTGGAATGTGGGAATATATCTAAGCATCGGAATTAAGCATACAGTGTCTACAGACAAAGTCCTCACTCGGAGCAACGCACTTCGATAACTATTTACTTAGAGCGATGTTCCTCCATTCATACTTCTGGTCTGCTAAGAAGATGCGTGCCGTTGCCATGGCCTAGTTATCGTAAACCAAGCAAGTTTGTTCATACGTGCAGCTCAGCAGTTTGTCTTTCCAGATCAATATTAAACTCAAAGGCCGTTAGTGCTGTTTCTCGGGTTGGCTTCATGTCGTCACTCTATTGTCCTGCGTCTCCCTATGTCTCCGGTAGCATCAGACTTCTCTTGCTTTACCACCCCCACGAACCATAAAAATAGAAAGAACGCCGACATCTTGCTCAACCCATTGACATGACAGCCATAATACGCGTATGTATCAGCGCTCCGCAATGTGATACGAACACCACGAAAGCTGTGCCGGCTACTCCCTATTTTTGCCTTGCCGGTTTAAATCCCGATCTTCTTCTTGCGTTCACTGTCCATAGGTAACTTCCAGAGCTGACCTGTTTCTATTGCCTGTATGTGTTCTCTTGCCTGCACATCAAATAGCTCGACAGCCTCAGTTCAATTCCCGACTGCGGCGATCCGTGTCCTACCCCTCTCTTCTTCGTTCTGCTCGTTTGTCCTACATTCTTCTTTTCTCTCTATCTTGCTCTCCTTCTCAACACCGCAAATATAGCATGCACACTCGCCGGCGCTAATCCAACAAGTTACCATGCCACAGTCCATACCAGAAAAGGACATCCGAGCGCACTACTCTTGCTATAGATTTCCTTGACCGCCGGGGCCGCGTAGCCGCCCAGTATCAACACCCCGATCTTCAGAATACCTTTCAAGTACTAGAGATCGCTCTGATTTATTATTGGGATCTTGATATATTGGACTAGATTAGGACACCTGGCAAGGTTTGCCCTGCTGTAAGCATTCAGGGAACATTCTAGAATCAAACGTAAAGTCCCTTCTATCAGATACAGTAGGCATCACAAGGCATTCTTGATTCTCTTGCCGTCTGACTTGAAATGCGTAGGATTGCCAAAATGTTCCCCCAGAGCCAATGACTAGTAGTATTGTGCAGTTCACAGGTTGTTACAGAGAAGACCTGAAATATGCTCAATCAGACTTTGCGTCTTCTGTGGTACATACGCTATTAATCATACAGTTGCCCCAAAATAACTAACACCTACGTCGAAGGGCATGCAAATCCCGGCAAAGCGTACCACAGAGAGATAGGCAGAGCAAAAGAAATCCAGTGCGGAGCCCAAGGGTATTCTCAATAACAACGTGACCATCGCTATCTCAGTCTCTGATTCAGTCCTCCATACGCGTGACCTGCACGGCATAGAAATCCAGGATAGCTTTGCTCTTTGGTCCACGTTTGCCAACAATCTTCTGGTCAAGCAGAAGCTTCGGCACCTGCAATGCCATACAACCGTGCCCCAAAAACATCATTTTGATATGGCATGTATCCTCCTCGCCCTCAACATAGCGACTCGTTTGGGTAGGAGCAATGACTGGCTCAAGCGACGCGTGCTTCGGGATCTGCAAACAATAGGTTTTAAACTCCTCTCCCCCAATGAGTAGGCCCGCGACATAGCACCGGTGTTTACGTTCACCGTTTTCAAGCTGACAATCATTACGTTGAAAAATAAGAGTTGGTACTTCCCACTCTTGGGTGTCTTGGAGCTTGACCCACGTCTTGATATAGTCCTTGGAGTGAAGCTCCCAGCGGTCGGAGTGGATATGTTTGACCTTGATGTTTCGGCCCTGTCGGGTGGAGTTCCTTAATGTTTCTTCTGCAAGGTTGACATGTACCTTGATCGTTCTGGTCGCCGAAAGAAGTTCACTGATGTTTGGTTGCACTAGCTTTTCCTGCGAAAGAGCCACCTTCCCTTCACCACAAATCGCAAACTGGACTTTTCTGTATCCTTCCACGCTATCTAGCATAGCTTTGCGCGCGTCGGAGCTGATGCTTGTTCGATACGCTAAGTCGACGACGTCGTTGCAGGTAGCGTTGTCCGCAGCGGCAACCCATGGGGTAAGAGGACACCACGAGTAGTCCGTATCTTTGATGGCGTCTGCAAAGGCAGCCTTGGTGATTTTTTGTATGTCGAGACGCTGACGTAGGGTCCGCAATATTCTAGGATCCAAATCGATATTTTTGGCCTCTCTGAGGAGATTGCGAGACATGATGACATGTTGGTTGATGTTCCATGGCTGGTATTTGCGCACACGACTAACCGCTGGTTTTTTCTCTTTTGAATAAGTCGCATCCATCAATATTGGCCGGGCGAGAATGGCATGTTCCGCCCTCTCTGTGGTGTCGATAATCTTGTCCTCTTCGTTATTAGAGTAGTTGGGGCTAGCTGGAATATATCTCCCCACAAGCTCACTCCAACCCACACCATGGAGATCCTCTGCCAAATCATCATCTGCGTCTGCGCTCTCAACATTTGCCTCAGTATTTCTTCGAGGCTTCTTCTTTTTCGTAGGCTCTTTCTCAGCGGACTCGACCTTCCTTTCGGCGGGGCGCGAGACTTTGCGCTTTTTCGATGGAGTCACATCATCTAGACGTTGCTCAGGTTCTGAAGATTGCTCTCGCGGCGTCTCTCTGCTTGGCATCTTCCCTCGTAACATAATTGGTTCGTGTTTGGCGATACTTGACGATCGGGGCGAAGGGTTGTTGAGATCCGCCACAAGCTTCTTTGCACCTGTGGATGCACGCTTTCTTGTTTTTTTGACCTTGGGCTTCGTTGTATCGACCTGCATCTCTGATGTTTTGATCACGCTGCCGTCTTCGTTGATGCTCACTGATCGGGACTTGCACGTCTCCCTTCTGAGCGCTTTCGCGGCGCTGTTGTTCGATTTTGTTCGCTTGTGTTTATGAGCGTGCGCATCAGATGTACCTATCTCTCTTTTCTCTTCACTGCGATCTCTCTTTCGTTTCGGGACCATGTTATGTGATAGAAATCGATGGTGTTGATGGATATCGAGATGACGCGCCTGACGCGACGCGGAGAAACCGCCTTAGCAAATTTAGCGGCTTGGCAAAAGACATGTTAAGGACACAATAGCAATAAAAAGTTCAGATTAAAAAGGAAGAAAATCTTCTATATCTGTTTGTTATGCCAGTAACCATAAATCCGTATGTAAATTTTTGGAATTAATATATTTTTTTGATCATACTAAGCAAAATTTAGTAGTAGCTAGTTACTGTACAGCTAGCCTAGCGTTAAATATGTTAGTAATGTTTGTAATCTTTAGCTTAGGCAGACTTCTCCAACTTGGTTGCCTTTCATGCATGTGGAAACGCCGATTTAATTTCCTCTAATCCCCTAAAGCACACGAAGTTGTCAAGGAAAGCAGATTTAGTCACGTGTGGTGTGATAGTCAATTTGCTCAGAAGGAATCTGCACCGATTAATTACAGCTAGGTGCAGGGGTAATGAGCAGCGGGAAATTCTGTTGCTATGTCATTTTCAGCGCCGAAATCCACGTGTGGGCAAGCAGAGTGAACGGCTGATCGATCTCTTAGGAGCTCATGAGCCCAATCACCATCTGCGTATCATTGCGCGAAGCTCTAGCTAACTAATCCTGCGACGGAACATAACGATCCCTATACTTTAATAAATAGTGGTAATCAAGCATTCCATACTCTAGCAGGTCACTGAGGTTACGAGTGGCTTTGGAGCCTTGGAGCCTTGGAGCCTTGGAGCCTTGGAGCCTTGGAGCCTTGGAGCATGGAGGTAGCGGCCCAATCATGACTTTTCAATCTCGCCAGGCAATTAATCACTTATGCCAATAAGACCAGTAGACGATGCAATCAGCATCTTGACTACGGCGAACTAGGCCCGAGTTGAGGATATGGAGGGGATAAATTCCAAAGTATAGCGCCACCTGGCAGCGGCAAAATTTGTGTCCGCTCTGCAAGAATAACAAAACCTCGCTAACTTTAAGCGAAGGTTGTAGTGCAGAACCTAAACAAAAAATTCTAAAACAAATATATAGTACTCCTTACTATATTATCTGCAAACTGTGCAAATTTTGTAAAATTAACTTGCTAAACTGCTAAGCCATACTCTTATAAAAAGAGTAGCTTTGTGTAGTTGCAGTTTTGGTGAGGTAGAGTGAACAAGAATGGTGCCAACACTTAGTGGCGCTGAACTGCGCTCAGCTAAGAAAGTTTAAATTAGTAAGTTATGCAATCCACACCCTCCCATAGTTGAATCGGTAGCATGAAGCCACCGCACTGATTGTATGGAGGTCATTCGTACAAGAAAATTACCCCCTGCCAGCGGTGCGCTACCAAGGACGATAGCGGTAAGTCAAGCGAACGACCCCGGATCTGCAGGCCATCAACAGGTATCATGACGCGAGTGTACTCATTTGACGCAGCAGCCCCATTCTTACAACCCTCGAGCGGCTTTCTCCGTGCCGCCTCGCTGCAGATCTCCTATCAAGGCGAGGGCTTGACAACGCCATTTTCTTCTTTGTCCGGATACTTACTCCGTGCCAAAAGGTCCACATCTATCAGGCTTAATGTAGCTTCTAGATAGTTCTGGCGACAGATCTTGACGCCGACCATTCCGTTGACACAGTCGACTGCAGATACAATGAAGACACTTGGGGTCCTCTTATTTCTCATGATGTTGTTAACTTGTGCCTTCACCCAGCAAGACCTTTTAGACCGACTACCCGACTGCGCTGTATGCCTACCTCCGCCTTCGCCATTCATGACGGAAAGCAGACTGACCCCGAGTCCTAGGTACGATGTCTCGAGGCTACCTTGTCTACGACGTTCTGCTCGTCCAACAACATTAACTGCCTTTGTGCGGATGTAGACTTCATGACAGCTTCCGGAGCCTGCAATGCGGCCAACTGTTCCGTGGTTGAGATGCTGCAATCCACCAACGAGACTTACGCTGCGTGCGGTACTCCCGTACGCGATCAGACCTACACTTTGATTGGAGTCGTCGCATCTATTGGGAGCCTGGCATTGTTGATGGTTGTTATGCGGCTGATTGATCGAGCCATCTCCGCGCATGCGACGCTCGGATGGGATGACTTGTTGATCGGCCTGTCAGGAGTATGCAACGATTTCCTCGTGCTGCCCTCGATTAGAAAGTATACTAACCAGTGTCAACCTTTAGATCTTGTCCCTCGGAATGAATGTACCAGTCATCGTAGCTGCTCGTTTAGGATTTGGAAGGGACATATGGGGCATTCCACCCGACCATATCACCGCTAGCTTGAAGTGGTTGTATGTCGCCTACTTCATGTACATGGTCGCCGAATGCCTGTGCCAACTCTCTATCCTCGCATTCTACCTCCGCATCATGATCGACCAAAATTCGCGTCTGGCTGTCTGGATTCTAATGGGACTCGTCACCTGCTTCGGATTCGGAAACACGTTTGCCATGATCTTCCAATGTATGCCTATCCGATTCTTCTGGGATGGCTGGAGGGGCGAGACGGCCGGATCGTGCGGCGTTAACGTACGTTTGTTCGGCTTCGTTCGAGGTGGCATTGAGATCTTTCTCGATTTGGCTATTCTGATTCTGCCCCTGCCTATGCTCGCCAAGCTGAACATGTCGAAGAAAAAGAAGCTCCAGATCATGTCCATGTTTTGTGTCGGTTTCGTCATTACAGTTGTTAGCTGCCTCCGACTCTGGTCCTTCGTGCAGTTTGCTCAGACTCAGAACCCAACATGTATGTGTCCACCTCAACGACCGTAATTTTCTTGAAAGTTAATTTTGTGCCGTGTAGACGACAACACTTCGGGTATTTATTGGTGCGCGACTGAATCCAACCTCTTTACAGTAGTCGCCTGTATGCCAGCCATGCATGCGATCCTGCACAGGGCATTAAGGCACTTCCGCGACATAGGCAGCTACGCGAGCAAGGATCACGGTGGCAGTGACGGTCCGGGCAAATGGTCGCACTTGCGTCATAACCTCGACAGGCACCAGAAGTCCGGCAGCCTTCCATTTGGCGTCATCTCGAAGTCCACTGATGTGAACATTTACCGCACCGAACGATCAGATTCAGATGTTGAGCTAGTGGATCGCCCATCTTACACCTAATTTGATTATACGGAGCTATGCGTATTAGATATACGAATTTCATGTGTCTGTTACTATTATAGATTTTGTCAGCCTAAGTGCGATTGTACCTTAAGCAATGACGATTGGCAATTAACATGACTAGTTGCGAACACCTTGAACCACCTTTAAAGATCCTTGTTCTTATTCAGCGGTGCACATAGGTGTGGAAAGATAGACATAATCAGTCAGCCCAGGCTAGGGTGGTGTCCTCACTTGAATCAGGTATTGAAGAAAGTTCTTCCAACATTTGCGTCGATTATCACCACTGTTTGAGTGTACACGCTGCACTCAGCTTGTTACAAGTTCTTACCACTAGTAAGGAGGGCTGTTACCAGTACTAGTTGAACTATTTAATACTGGTTGTTAAAATGCTTACGTATCTAAATCCATTATGCATAGAGCATTATTATTTAACTTATACAACAATCTTTTAAATATAAGAAAAAATGTAAGGCTGCACGCTGTGAAGACCAAGCATGAGTAGCAGGCATATTGTGATGTGTCTTATGCGCTATTCAACTCCAGAAATGTTCATGTACTGAACATTCTCACCTTTTTGGTTATACTGGCGTAGTGGTGTTCAGCTGCGTCCTTAAAAAAAATTGGAAACTTAAATTTAAATTATAAGTAACTATACTATTACGTGCCACTATAAATACATTAATAACTAGAGTTTAAGTCCTAGGAATGAATAGTAATCTATACTCTAGGTTAATTAGAATTTATATTCAAGTATCTGATTTCTTTTTATAACCTTAACGGATTGAAAAGTATACTATATTTTATATATATATATAATTTAAAACGCTAGCACCCTTACTCATGCATAGATATAGGCAAATCATATTTGCACACTACTCTCCTGCACTCTAAGCTATATAACCTTATATCCACTAAATAAATAAATAAAATCTTTATATACGTAAGTTGTAGAGCTTGCTGTGCTCTTAGTTCTGCAAATACAAAGCTGGTCTCTATTTTGCACAGATAAGAAGTTATTTAGGTGCCAATATACTATGACGTTATTCAAGCTGCACCACGCTGTGCACTTTGATAACCTTTTGTATCTGCAAGATAGAAACTTACTTTGTATATACAGAATGTAGAATGCAGCAAGCTCTACAGCAAAGACCGCATATTAACATCTCACAGATACGCTCACGTCATGTTCTCAGAGTGCTATATGACTATGTGTCACACACTTTCGCCGCTCATCTTGACACAGTGCTGGCCGTTCGAAAGACAAGAGGCACTAGTAGGTCGTAATTTGGCAAAAAAATTCGGCCTTCGTGCCTTGTCCTATTCTACTCGGGATTGAGAGCATGACTGGGAAAAGAATGGGACGCATTTCTATGCCGCGGTTTCGAGGCCTATCTTTTAGCTTCGGGCGGCGTGGGAAGGAATTTTTACCACCCCCAATACGTATTGTTTTACTTGCGGTTTATATTTAGCATACTAGGGTTCTCATGCGATTTCAAATTACTTGGTTCCGTTTCTTTATTACGAATGTATTTTGAACTGTGAGATACTGTCTGATGAAACTGACTTTGATGCATATGAAGCTCTCCATTGCCCATCTTTAAAGAATATCACTCTATATATGTGTCTTGGACGAAGTTGGGATCGATCAAAATCTGGAGAAGTGAATAGCATGGCAGCAGCTGACTAGTTCATAGAGTGTGGTGCAAGGTGCAATCAAATTCTGCTGATCCCTGACTAGGATCAAATTAGAAGATGAATTGTCCTATAGTATAACCTCACGAGCTCACAGGTATTAAGGGAGATACGGTCAGTCAACCCTCAAAATTGTAGGAACTCAGGCAGTAACTCAACCTGATTGAACATCCTGAAGATGCATGAAGAGAAGGAGTGAAGCGGTCTTCGAACGTCGATATATAGCCATAGCAAAGCATCACGAAGCTTGATTCGACAGACCTCTCAAAGGCAGGAGCGTGAGGTGGAAATTTCAAGGTGAATGGTTATACCGGAGCCGGTGCTAGGCTGTCGACAAGGTTATGCATCTCTAGTGAATTATGTGAGTTCCCCCTTACTTATACCATTTTGTACTTAGCATACTAATGTTTACTCTTTAAGATTTGCGCATATGAAATGCGCACCGTGCAGAATTGGATTATGTATGAACCATCACAGCAAGACTTACTTTGCCAATGAGAGTTGCGAGCATGCGACAAAGCAACAGGACCTAGAAGGTGAGATTATGAATATGACAGCAGCAAAGGAGCATCTAATGGAAGATCCGAAGGTGAGGGAACGGTATGATTAAGTGCGCTGAACGCTCTCGCTAAAAAAAAAACCATCGGAATGGTTTGCAATCGGGGGCATTTTATAGAAATGTATCAGACAATGTTGTTCTAGTTTCCCTTCCAATTTGAGATTACGTTATCGGTTGTCGAAGCTTCGGATTCAATGAATGTGTGCCGCTGGGATGCTTGATAGGTCTGCCAAGATCGATACTTCCTTATTTGGACTCCCGTTAATTATTCATTATTGCCCCTTGCGGTAGGAGAGCCTCACATATGCCGGAAACGTCGACCAGCGAGTTCTAAACTTTTGCAGCCCTTTTGGATGCAAAGCTTGCGATTGAGAGAGGGGGAAGGGTGAATGGACATGGCGGCGGAATCGTTACCGGGCGGTTTGTTTGGCCTCTTGTTGCGAGGTAAAGGTGAATGGACATCAGCTGACTGCAACGCATTGCTGAACAATGAAACAAAAGCAGATTTGTGCTGAGCTATGCTGGGTTGTCGTGGTTGCCATGCTCTAATCGTGCTGAGACGTGCGCACCCGGGCGGAGACATTCGCGGACGCGGCAATCTCCATGGTCCGTCATACTGACACGAAGCCAAACAATGGCGCGGGCGCAAACAACAAAAAACCCTCGACCGCCACTCTCCATGCGCACCACGCCTCCTATCGCGTGTTTGCGCGTCGCATTCACCCGTATATCTATATGACCGCGCACAGCGCCGCGTAAGCCTGGATAAGATGCACCGATGATACAACAACTCGTGGAACGCGCCGTCACCACATTCGCCATGTCGTCGCATCACCGCCGGGCGAGCAGCGTCGTTTCCGTCTCCGTGGCAGGCTCTCGCCCCGGCTCCCGCATGGACGACAAGCCCAAACTCGCGCTTTCGCACATCCTGGTGCATCGCTGCGAGTTCAAGATGCCAAAGAACCAGAAGTACAGCTGCCCGCGCAACGGGGAGATGTTCGATCCGCTGTTCGCCGTCTGGTATTGCCTGATCCACGATCGCGACGCCCAGAGACGCTGCCAAGCCTTCTCCGACTACCAGGGCATCAGGTGCCCGGAATTGGGCGAGCGCATCAACGAAGAGACGAGGAGACGGTATTGCGTGAAGCACTTTAAGGATGAGAACAGTCACATTGAAGAGCCGGGAGTGCACAGGATGGCTATGGTGGCGCGGGCGCAAACACCAGTGGCAAAACCATTCGAGCGGAAAAAGACGGGCCGGGAAACGCCAGTGCTGCGGAAAAGGGAAGAGAAGAAGGAAGGCGTGATCATGAGACGCATGAGCGATGCCGCCGTTCCAGTTGCGCCTAAGCCAGTTGTGCAGAGGACGAAGAGGTTGAGTCTTGGCTCCAATCCACCAACCGCGATGCCGCCAAGAAGAGTCAGAGAGACGCCAACTCCAACGCGCACATACACGCCGCTGCACAGGAGGCAGACTTCTGAACCACCGAAACCAAAGCCAGTATTGAAACCTCAGCCAGCGCCTGTTACGATAATCCAAAAAGCACAGCCAGTCCCACTAAAGGCATTCAAGCGGAAACCTCGTATCTCAAATCTCGCAGCATCCATCAACAACCCACCAGCTCCTGCACCTGAAGTCATCTCTGCGCCTGTCAAACCATCGTCTCCGGTCTTTCCACCTGCTGCTCTGGAACCTGCTAAAGAGTTTCTTGCAGAGCCTCCCGTGCCAAAGTCTCCCACCCCAGCACCCGTCTATCTAGAATCTCTCGTCTTGGCACTCGCGGTGTCTTCGCCATTACCACCTTCGCCTTCACCTCCACCTCCTCCTGTCAAAGAAGTAATCAGCACTCGCCCGATTTCTCCCGTTCTAGACTTGCCAACTCTTCCAGAGCCCCCATCCGCCCCCTCGCGATCGCCGTCACCCGCTCCCCCAATTGTAGAAGCTGTTCTGACTAGCCCCATTTCGCCAAGCCTGCCTCGCTGGACTTCACCAGCTTCTTCTCCGTTACCTTCTTCTATGCACTTTGAAGTCGATGAGGACGCTCTGCAAAAGGCACGTGGCCGCCTTTCCTCCTTCAGG
>BLYF01000042.1:44497-68165 GCA_014905255.1 Herpotrichia juniperi | reverse complement strand
ACATCATCATCGCCCTCTCAACATGTCTATAGCCCCATGGAGTCCTCACCGCTACCATCACCAGCACTTCTTCACTCGCCGCCAATCTCGCCAACCAAAGAAGACGTGTTGACAAAGGCACGGGCTCGTCTTTCCTCCTTTCAATATCCTGCCCTCCCGCCCTCCCCAGCACCGGATCGCTGGGGTTCAGCTTCTCCTAGTCCTCGCTGGGCCTCGACCAATTCAACACCGCTACACTCTCCATTCCTACCACAGTCACCATCTGAAGAGAATCCTCTTAGAGGCGTCCGTGGACGCTTCAACTCATTTCAGTTCCCCCAACCCTCACCAACACCACCCCCACTACCACCCTCGCCATACGAACCTTCCACAAGAACGTTTCAATCTCGGCCTCGTCCATCACCTCTCCAGTTCCCTTCCCTCACACCAACAACACCTGCCATTGACGATCCACCAAAGAAGCCACCCAATCGACTTCCAGCGTTCTCCTTTCCAGCATCACCCTCCACTCCTGCGCCCCGCTCACCGTCTACACCCACCCTTACCACCACACCACATCGTCTGCACCACCCCTCCATTCGCTCCATCTCGCACGTCATGTCTCGCTTCCTGCACATGACCGAACACCGCGAAGAGGAAGAGAAGAACAAGATAGCCGCCATGTACCAAGAATGCAACATTTGTTTCGAAAAACATAACGCGAACATGATGAAGCCGGTGCAGGAGTGTGGGCACCAGTATCGGGAACTATGTTTGCAAAAGGTGCTAAGGAACGGGACAAGTAGAGTCTATAACTGCTCGAGCTGTCGCGCTTGGATGGGTACCCTGCTCAAACAACGGGAAGAGATCAACAATAAAGGGAACGGTGGTCATAACGACCGTGCTGGAGGTCACGACGACCGCATAGGAACCCCATTACCGAATATCTAGCTGCAAATCGCAGTATAGCGGAAACACGTCGCAGCGCGTCACATCGCCACACATCGCATTGCCTAGGTTCACAAGCCCCATATGCATACCTCATTGTAACTCTTCACGGCCACGACTTTGACGACTTATGATGTATGCATTGGGGCCTTTTTTTTCGCTTCTTCGCTGTTTTACTATTTGTACTATTATTATCACCACTTTGTATAACATGGATAGGTCCCCTGGGTTTAGGTTTGGAGATTCTGGAATGGACTGGCGTTAGGGAAGCCGGCGTGCTCAAAGGTTGATTTTATATACCCTCTCCACTCTTAGAGTACGACTTGATCACGAACGATCTGCATAACATCACCTAGTAATAGCGGTCCTACGAGGCCTGGAATCAAACAATGAATGTCGACGAAGCATCGTTTGTAATTTTGCACTCGTTCCTACATTCGATTTAGAGCTGCGTCAAGTTAAGAAACGTTTGTGAGTGTGTAAGAGTGTCAGATAATCCTGTCATCGCGTGCCCATGTTTATAAGAGGATCTAAACATTAATCCTTTGCACCACTCATGTTCGATTTTTGCGCAACATCTTCGGGCGATTTCTATGAACATCCTTTGTTGCTCCTTATTCCTGATAATACTTCTAGCTCTTATTCCTGCAGCTTTTATAGATTAGGGAGAGAAATGACAATGACTGGTCAGGACTGTCAAGGCGGTTACTGCTGCAATATATGTATCTATGAGCGAGTCTACGCGGTATCGCGTATCTCTCCTCGTATGAGCTCAGTGTCTCATATCATAAGTAGGTCTTGACTGTTGTTATCAGAACTGCAATCAAGACGTCCCATACACAACAAGTGCCTTAACTTTGAGGGAAATGAAGGGTCTTTTGTTGCGTGCATGAATAAATTGATAATGATGAATCAGAAGATAAACCCGAACTAAAGAAAGAATTATGGGTTTTTACACAAAGATGTGCGTCAAATAGGCAACTATTCTCGACGCGAATAGCTATTTCTATCATTTAATTTAAAGGAAGCTAAATGTCTAAGACTACTGCTGCACTTTGAGATGCTGTATAACCTGAGCCTGCCGGTACACCCAGCCGGAGCCACACATGACATAGTCCAAAATCTCACCGCTCCTTCAAGAACAACCTTATCATCCCGAGATGCAAGTCCCACCGCAAACCCGGGATTTTATCCCCTAGAAGATCGTATTTTACTGATCTGTCTTCCAGCAGTACGATCGGAGTACCACCCAGACGACCCACAATATCTCATTACGTGTACATCGTTAGAATCCACGAAGAATTCACGATAAACATATCATTATTGGTAGTATAGGGCTATACTGCAAAAGGTGGGACTAATGTGGGTCAACGTATTCTTCCAGCTTCAACCAGCCGTTTGGCGCATTCAAGAAATGTCTTCGAGTACCGAATTCTACACTTGGTTGGTACCGGCGAAACATCGGACGAATACAAGGAGAAAGAATCTCCTGAGGATACCTTGACAACTCACTTTACTCCTTTCTCTTTTACACCAAGCTACACAAACTCTTCCTCATTGCCAAATTTCCTTCTCAAACAATCAGTAAATGTCACTACGAACGACCAACATGGAACAGAATTGATCTCACATGGCTCTTAATGTTGACTTTATTTCTTGCAGACTTAACATGTCCGGAACTGGAAGCACTCCCCGCCGCCTGAGAAGCCTCGTCCAGGCAACCCAAAGCCACAGACCCATAGAGATTGAATATCCAGTACCCTCGACCGTAAGTGTACAATGTCTACTCCGCCTATCTAGTGCCAATAATTCCAAAGCGTCTTGCTAATCGCTGCCAGAAATTCCATCAATGCCGTGCTCACACCTCCTCGAATCGTGCCCTGACTTCAGTGGGAAATGTCGATATTGCGGAGAAGTAGGGTGCAGATACTGTGAATATCCTGAGACTTTATTTGTACTTGTTTATATGAGATCGCTTATGGTGGGTGGGATACTGCGAGGAAATCGGAGGCTACTCAACTGTCCCTAACTCGAGACGCGTTAATTTCACAATTCTTTTCGTTTGCCGTTTTGTTAGATTGTACTTTGAGTCATTAGCTATTTGATCATCTTAGATCACCACGTGCGAGCATTACCTATTTAAGTAAATATCAAGGCAATGTGTTGATTGCTGTACAGCTTGAAGGTTGATCCATGAACAGCACTTATCGAATTCCCTCATTGGGACAAATTGTCTATGCAGCCAATCAGAGGTCGCGAAATCCATCATGTGCTGTAGTGCGGCGTTGGGATCTCCTCTCATTTGTCCACGGCTTGCAGGTTCCATAACTTTGGAGTTCTGCGTATGGTTCGTCGTATGAGAATGGAGTTGAGGCAATACAGCATACCCATGCAAGAAGCATTCAAAAATAGTACAGTCGTAGACTTAGGGCTTCTTCGTAACAAATCTCATCTCCTAGGACCCATTTAATCTACTTTAGAGATATTTGAGAACTACAGATACTTTATCATCATTTTGTCACTTTCTCGAAGTTCTTTCTTAACACACAGCGTTATGCTAACGGGTGCGCAGCATGTAGGTCGGAAGTATGCTGCCGGCAGATTACACGAAACAACGCTTAGTCCACCACTTGTGAAATCCTTACCACAGCTCTCAATGCAAATAGCGCGAATTACACAATGTTTTCTGCATATTAGAATTCAAGCCCCTCGGGCTTGGTCTATTTCCATGCAACATCATGACTACCTGTGTCACTTTATAGTGAAAAATCTTGAAAATTCCTCACGCATACTTATGGTAGTACTACGGCCAGTTTGCGGAGCCACATTGCACGTGAACAAAAGTACACATTTCAAGAATAAGAGTGGTAGTGCCCATTTTCACTGATTTGAACGCACAATTCCTACCTTTTCCGCAGGTTCGAAAAAGGATCCTATGCTATCAATGACTATCTCTCACGTGAGCTAGTTGACTATTAGAGAGTGTTTGGATGTGAGAATTGATGCATGCTGGGAAAGACCCGGAAGTTATTTCGTATATACAGTGGCCTAACCCAATCATACTTTTCTCACTTCACAAGGTCTAAGAAGTATTTGGTGCAGTTTGTAGAGCATTCAAGAAGGATGCGTATGCAGGCTTTTTTGCATAGTTGTTGTCCCAGAGCAAGGCCGACCCCTCGCCAGAAAACGTATTTGGAACCCAAGAGTACTTGTCGGAGACGCCCTGTGTTCAACATGTTAGCTCAACTTTTCTGGCAAATTACCACTGGTAACTATGGTACTAATAAATGGGAAGGACGTACCCAGAGTGTGATTCCAACGCAGCGCGACACATTGATACAACTTTGTGCAACCCTCGCATAACAATCAGCCTGCACCTTCAATTTGTTCGCATTACTCGGCGTATTCATCCTAATATCCAACTCGGTATACGCCGAATCCACTTTCAGATCAGCATAATCTTGCAGCACTTTCGTCAACACCTCCACAGATGGCGTAGGCTCGGACTGAGTGCCAGTCTTCTCAGTAACAAGATGGCCCTGCAGACCCACGCCATCAATCTTGACTCCCCATGATTGAACGAGCTTCACGATACGTAACGCACCAGTGTGCTTAGCAAGCCCATATTCGAGATTGTAGTCATTGTAGTAGAGCTTTGCGGCGGGATCTGCGGCGGCTGCAAGACGGAAGGCAATGGGGAGGTATTGTTCCCCGATCACGCGGAGAAAGACGTTATCTCTGTATGTGCCGTCCTCATTGAGGGCTAATGGGGTATGTTTGTCAGATTTGTTGGCTTCTCATTTTCTGTATCCAAGCGTAGAAACAAGAACAAGGCCGAAATTCTTACCTTCGTTGACAACATCCCAATGCGTGCATTTTCCTTTATACCTCCCCATAACTTGATTGATATGGTTCGCCATAACTGTCATCAAGGTCGCATTGTTGTTGATACTGTTCACCCAACTCGGCAACTGCGAGTACCAAACTAACGTATGGCATCTCATCTGTTTCTTGTTCTGCGTCGCAAAGTTTGCAATGGCATCAGCGCCTCCCCACGAAAATGAGCCACGAGAGGGCTCAGTGGCGTCCCATTTCATGGCATTTTCGGGTGTGATGGAACCAAATTCTGCCCCCTTAATGAGGTTTTGCTCCGAGTTGTCGGACCGTATGGTTAGTGATGTACCGATATAAGATCGTCCTTTGGATACAATGGCAGCGTTAAGGGTTGTGGCTTGTCGAACTTGATGTGGGAAGCTAGGGATGGCGGTGACGCTGGCGGTGAGTGCGAGGGCACTGAGAAGGGCCGAGAAAAGCATCTCAACTACAACTCAAAGCTCAGGATTATTAGAATCGTTGCAATCTGATAGGAGACAGACTTTCAATGGAGCTGGCGTAATATATATTTGATCTGACTCTTGTTACGCCCTGAACCTGCATTCCGCCCTCCTCGCTATGAAGCTTTTGAATACCCGTCTTGACATTCTCGGTCGAGAGTAACCCATAGCATCTACATCCCTGCTATTTCTTTCCTCCATTATTGCACGCTCTATGTGTTGCCTCTATGCCTATGAAAATAAGCCTTGGCATGTATAAGAAGTTGGTATTGCTAGTCGGGAAATACTAAGCCGCAGATGAATTGTGTAGAGGCTATCAAAGACCATCATGAGAGGGACCTAATCTCAATTTCCTTTCCTCCGCCAGTGGGCCTGATTAGCGAATCACCCTTTATCCATTTATCCGTTGGTGAACTAAAGGCAGCCGCTTGCCAAGCTTTAGTCCTCTAACGGGCTTGGTTGGAGGAAACGTAGCAGTGACAATATAATTGTCTCGGCCAAGAGCATTCAGCAATATTTCCCCCGCTCTCTCCAACTTTAACAACCAATTTCGGCTCTACTTTTCATGGGTAGCTTCCTGCTAGAGCGAAGTTAACTCCTCTCAATCGACACCGAGCATCAAATCTCTTTGTTTCGCGCTCTTTCTTGATTACACCAACTTCTCACTCTTTCTCTTCGCGGCAGCGTGCAAACAAGCCCGCGTCTTTGACCCTGCAGCGAAGCAATTTCGCGTCTCCCCTCAACATTCACGCCTCGCCACTACTAAGTCTTTTAAAGCGCCTTTAATTCCACTCTCGCCACCTGGAGCCCATCTCACAAATTCGCCGCACTTTCCTCGAATCATCAGCTAACAAATCACAAACCACAAATCAAGGACACTACCGACCATGAATCGGAATTTGCAATTCGCCTCCGCCTTGACCGTGACTTCTGATACAACCGCTTTCTGAACCTCGAGACCCAGCTCTTCATCACTGAGCGCCTTCACAATCAGCCGCGAACGCACAATCATCTGCCTGATCACACTCAACACTCCCCTTTAGTCGTATCTCAATGACATGCTCCAAAAGTACAAACCCAAGAACGAAAACAATATTTTAATAGACCAGAGGTACTCCAACTTGCTGACAGCATTCAAGGACACTAAACGAACGGCTGAAAGGTATCAGAGGAGCGATAAGAAGAAAGAGAAATTGTACTGGCAGAACTCGAGGCTCAAGGCGTATATGAAGGCGCATATATGCCAGAGAAAGGAGAAGACTAGGCAGCTGCGTGCACGGTTGCCTGCGCAGAATTTTTATCTCAAGTATGGTTGACAGCTTACCCAAACCACAGTTCCATCGACAGCTCCCAACGAGCTTCAAAAAAAAACCCCCCACGAAAGGAGGAGAAGAGATGTAGCGGAAGGCACTAATACTAGTGACTCTAGCCAATTAGGTGACGATTTAAATTTTAAAAATAATCGAATGCGCTAAAGGAGGTTCGCGAGTGTTGCCAGACGCCACTTCTCTTCTATAGGTTTCTTATTCCGACTCCTAAACCTGAATCGCGAACTAGAACAAACGAAGTTATTCTGAAACACAATGACTGCTACACTTTGACATGAGAAGTTCAGATTTCTACAAGTCAAAGTCATGGTCGATAAAACTTGCAACGGTCTTTTTTTGCCAAAAACCAACCCTTCCAATATATGTGTTTCCTAACCTTCGCCATGCAGGATAAAAAGATCTGTATGAAATATAAAACAAACTCTTAGAGAGCAAGAGCAGCTACAAGAATGCCGGCAGCACCACCCACAAATCCAACCATCCCGGTCGGTATTGCTCTCCCCTCAACACCCCCCGTACTCTTCACCTCGGCTCCTGTAGCAGTCGCACTCGCCGACCCAGGGGTTGTACTCGCACTCACGATCGCCATCGTTTCAATTGCGCCAAGGCTACTCAATTCACTTGGCCCAATCTCACTATTCATAACACTGGGCGTCCCTAGCGCAGTCCCGTTCCTCGTAAGCGTACAAGTAATCGTTGCATTCGCTAACTGTCCTTTCCAATTACAGCCTCCGTCGATCGTCAAGACGCCAGGGGTCGGGTCAGTAAGGTGAAATTGCCAGGTCTCCGGGCCTTGGATGAGAGTATAAGGTTCACAGCCTTCTTCATCATTGTTATCATCGTCTTGGCGGCGGAAGAGGGCGCGGGCTGTTGGGGCGGGGACACTGGGGATAGGGATGCCGGAGCCGGTGGGGTTAGGAAGGATGGCAGTTAGGGTTAGGGCACCTGAGCTAAGTGGTAGGGTTTGTGATGGGTCCGCGATTATAGAGGTTGCGAGGGATGAGAGGGATACTGAGGAGCCTTGAGCGAGAGTTAGATTACGAAATGATGAGGGTAGGGAGAAAACTCCATACTCTCTCCTGGCAGCGCGGACGTCGGCTTGCACACATTCTCGTAAGTCGTAGTACTTGACACCGCGCCCTTATACGTGAGCGTGTTATCGAAATCAAATAAATTCAAAATCACAGCACTAGACTGTGCAGCGGCCGCTCCCGCAAATAACATAGTAATTTTAGCAGAATGCATAGTTTTTGAACGAAAATGGAAGTTGGTGATTAAAGAGGGAGGGATGAGCGAAGGAAGGTGGCTGAAGATACGGAGGCGGACCGCACGTTTCTTATACGGACCTGACAATAAGCATTTCCGCTTAATCGCCTCGCAGAGGCTTGGTCCTAATGCGATGGTAAAGGAGACGAATCATGGTGGCGAGACATCTATGATCAGCTACAGGGTAGTACGGGTATCTAAATATAATACAAGCTAACCAGAAAAGGTTAGCCCATAAAAAGAGAGCTGAACCTCCTAATAATATCCTCCAACATGGAGATTTTGAAGTTGGAGCACTATGCAAAAGCCGAGGGCAACATCAATTTCAATATTTGAAGCGGCCGAAACCTGAGAATCTTGTCGCATTAAATGTTCAGACTGCGAAAACATGGCTAGAGGAACATCGTCCAAGTTTTCATGGATCCCCGAGATTGCGAGAACAAAATACGGACTTCAGGACTTTAGTCAATGCGTGGAAAACATGAATAAGCGTCGTTTCATCTTAATGTGCTTTCCGATTACATTCGATCAAAAGCCTGGAACGTACCAGGTATCCATGTGCAGAAAATATGCAGCATGGAATTTGAACTTCGTCAGCGCTCAAAGTCGACGTTCAACCTCGACACGCCCATATAACTCTGAATCACATCTAGCCTATACCTATACCCACACCCTTTCACCATTTTCTCCACCCTCTTTGTATCCAATCCCCCCAGATCCTTGAACATAGCCGGTAAACGCACAATCGCAAAGATACACTAACTGCACAGCAACCATCTGCGGTTTCACGGGCAGCTTCGGCTTATCATAAAAGAACAATCCGGAGAGCACACCCAACATGACGAAGATGATTTCGATACTAATCCATGACGAAGCTTGATATGCGGGGTATAGATTTGCGGAACTAAACGGGATGGTGGATAAGGTGATGGTTAGAATCTCGGAGAGGATGACAGCGAGGGCGATTAGGGCGAGGACATAGTGATTAGCAGATAGTGAGGCACGAATAGCTGACAGAGAATGGGAGGGTGGTGTGAAGAGGATTGAGGATTGGGCTGTTGCGACGCCAAGGACAAGGGCGCGGTAGGGAGCGAGGAGGGCAATATCTGTTGTTTGACGGTAAGCAATATTGTAATCAAGGGTAGAAATTGAACAATCACCTTCGAAGATCAATCGCCAGTATAAACTGATGATCACATCAACGAGCGTAAAGAAGAATCGTACGCCGAAGCGTTGGCTATTCATGAATTGCTCGAATACATTGTCACCGCTTGTGCAGTGATATGCAAGAATAAGAGCTGCAAGGGCTAGCAAGAAGGCAAAGAGACATGTTGCGGAGACACGATGTGCGGGTGCGAGCTTGCGATCCCCGTTCAATGCTGAGTATGCGTGCTTCTCTGGTGGTAGAAGTTCAGGCGAAGCATGAATTCCACTTAGCTTTATGAGCCCGGTCGATGTGAAGCCGTTCTGAAAGGTCATGGTATCGATTTTGTATGTATTGCCTTGGAGGGCAGTTTTCAGTTCTCCTTCGGTGGGTGGGGTCTGAATTTGCGTGAACGTCTTGGTTCAGGAACAAAAGCGATAAACCAGCAATGCTACGGGGGTCTGATGAGACTGGCAATCTGTTTTTCCTTATAAATACAATCAAGACGATGGTGAGAAGTGCCATGCAAGCCAAGATGACCTGAATTGTCCGCGCGACTGGTGCAGAGATTCCTAGTCTTCCCGTGCAGTTACGAGTGGTAGCATCACATTGGCTATCAGTATGAATGGCGACAGCTTCCGGTGCAAGTGGTGTGATCAAGATATCAAGACCCATGAGAGCGGTAGTGATTACCACAGTCCATTGACCACGGAGCAAGAAGTGCAACGGCGCTAGAGGTTGACCGCAGATTCGAACATGGCAACAATCACAGCCTCGCCGAAACAAGCCCCTGCACCAAATAACTATCTCCAGACGGCATCTACAACAACTCTGGCTCCGGTTACAAACCCAGGTCCTGATTACTTCCTCCACAAGAGCGGCCGTATATCTAATGGCGGAGCATAATTTGTCGGCGCCTATCTCCCTACCATGCTTGCGATCCTATTTAGTCTCCCTTGGATTATCGTTAATCATACTGCACGATCTATGGAGCTCTTCTTGCAGCTGTCGAGACTGAAAGGTGCTAGCGCGGAGTATACGCTCAATACTGATTTCCATGCGCCTAGAAAACGGCAACGTTGCTGGTTCGGCAGTTAATGCAGCATCTATATTTAAATATGCAAATGGATTCGGAGCAGAAGGGAGTATATATGTTGAAAAGTGATCTGTGATCTAGTTTGTGAATTCGTCTGTGAATTCTTCTATTGTCAATGATTCAGAAACCAGCTCTTGGACAAATGTACATATGATTGTCGTTTCTGTGATAGGAATTGTATTCAAAAAAGCGTTCGGGTTGGGGGCAGATGTTTGCCGTGCTTTGATGCGCATTTCAGATGTTGCAACATGCTGGGCTGTAACGACGATGGTTTTCGTGATTGCTGTGCTTTGGACATGGATGAGCCTACGGTTGGCGAGGGTTTAGTACAAGATGCATACCTTAGGTCAGAATTTGAAGTCGCGTACGCGGAATCATCTTGCGTAATGAAATCTGTATTGATATCGGTACGAACTTCCGATACGATATTCGAAACGGGGGGAGCAGTAACAGTATCTGTAGTATCGATAAAAGGACGATTGTTGTTGATGATCAGAAGAGCATGACAGGCGTACTCCACAAGTCCTAGAAGTGCTAAAGTAATCAATAAAAGTATGCTAAGCGTAGCGCTATGTAAACTCGCGGGTTCGAAGGATTCCGTGGAGTTTGCGATAGAAATTGTTATTGTCGTGGTATTGGCTCGGTCAGCTTTGCGTTCCATCTTGAGTGACAGGCTGATGTCGCGACTCCAGAGATCTTCCACGACGACGGCAGCCTACAGGTATTGTGCATCTTGGTCACCTGCGGCCCGAGGGGCCGATTGCGATTTGATGTGAGTCCTTGGCCGAGAAGTAGATGCATGTTTAGAGAATGCCCTAGTACAATAGGCCAGTGAGGGGAGCAAGAAAACGCTATAGACCAGCCGCGGACGACCTGCCAAGCGAGAGCTGAAATGCATATCGGATCTGGACAACGAAAGGTCGCCAAAGCTGAAATCTAGATGGGTAGAAAAAAAATTGTGAACATATGGAGAGAAGTGCAAGGGAAGCTCAATCAAGGCGCCCGGACGTCTTGAGTGGCGCTTACTTAGTACGTCACGCCAATACTGGGAGCTAGTACTGCCCAGATGGTAGAGAAACTTCTCATACCTACGATCAACGATCGTTCATCTTGAGTCTCGTTTTTGTATTATTTATTTCCTACAGATTGGTTATGTTGAGCGGGGAGACAGCATTGCAGCTCTTCATATATAGTAGCAAGGCCAAATCAAACGAAGAAAAGAACAGTAGAGGATGCAAGTTTTCGGGATCATCTCTTTCGGTGGAAGCAAGCTACAAAAGAATATCTTTCCGGTGTTTTTTTATCACGGCATGCCCGTCGATAAACCTTTCGATTGTTGGCCTTGAAGATGTAGCTTAGAGCTGAAATCGAAATCCCAGTCCTTCAGTAGCTAGGTGCGCACGCGATCAGCATTGCGACATCTGGGGAGCACAAACCTATTCTGAATAATAATCCATCGAACAGGCACAGTTCGGACTTTGACTGATAATATGTATATTAAGAACGAAACTTGGAAGCTAACAACGGACTTTGAGGTTTGGGAGTGTGCGCCCCGCTCGGACTCGGTGCGAGAATCTCCGCAGCAGCTTGGCGTACATCCATGCGAAAACGCGATTTCAATTTCCATCCCTCTCCACAGTGTGAACACCACCATAACCATCAATCTACGCGACGTGATTGTATTCTCGACATTGATCTTTTTCTGTAATTACTTCATAACATCGCAGCCGTGTTGCTGTCGCTTTGTAGGGCATCTCTCGCCCACGATCTGTGCGAAGATTTTCGTTCCAAATTAATCTCCGCCACTGTGCAACAGGATAAAGATATTGTACAGTTTCTGCGTCTATCCTCGTCTCTCCCCACCGTGGCGGAGTGAGATGGACCTAGTCAGCAATGTCATGTCCGATTTGGCTCAGCCCATCCTCGAAGTAGGCAAATGTACACGTGCTCCACGGACTTCAGACTCTGACTCCGCCGCGCAACCTCACGTTTCATGTCTATTCTTCTTCACTATTCTCCAACTTGACATTCCTTTGACAATTTCCACTCGCTTAGATACCCCAAAAGAACTAAGCTCTGGCTAATCCAGGCCGTGAATCATTTCGCGTAGATCATGCTACCTCTTTTCGGTGTCTGCACCCCCAGTCAGAAGCATGCCTCATAGCAGTTCGCATGGCTCTGTTCCCACTGTTTCCATCTGATCTCACTGCTCGGAGCCGATACGAAGGCTCATCTCCCCATATTCGCTGCTTGGCATGCCGGAGGGAGCTCAGCATTCGGAGCGCAATGCTCAGTACAGGATTTGCTCGCCTCATGCTGGGGCCGGGGATTATGTATACAAAAGACCGCTGGCCTTTCACCTAGGGCTCCCGTCAAGTTGCATATCTTCATTCGTTCGCATTTCAGCTCGTCGTTCTTTCCTTCAGTCACTCTTTACAAGCCCTCAGTGGTTCTTACATTCTTTTAGTATCGACTCGTTTGATACTCGCCGTCGCTGTCTTTTTATTTGCATGCACTATTAACCATCACTATGTTCTTCAACACTCGCAGTCTCTTCGCCGCTGCACTGGTCTCTGCTTGCGCACTCGAAGTTAGTGCTTTGGATTTCAAGCCGATCACAGACCCGACACAAATCATCCCACCCAATGGAGCAGGCGGCATCTTCAAGCGCACAGACTTGAAGCCTATCACCGATCCGACAGAGATCCTGCCAGGTCAAGCAGGTCAGGCGTTTAAACGTGATGCTGGACCAGCTCCTATAGACTTGCTTCCTATTGAACACCCCACGGTTCTTACTCACGGCCGGTCCTTGAGGCGTGCGGTAACTGGAAAGGAAGCTTTTGATCCCAAGAACGCTACCACCTTCTACTGGGGTGCATATGGTATGTCGTTCGCTACTTCTACAGCGTAATGTCAATCTAATTCATGTATAGCTGGCGACAACATTTACGTTGCCAACTTCACTCTCTCCAACCCTTTCGACGATGAATTTATCTTGCCTGTCGAACAGTTTGCCAAAGAGCTCAAGTCGATTAAGTGTGGTAAACCAGGAGCTCCTATGGTCCTCGAATTCAAGGACCAAGACTCATACGACTATGCCGAGAGTGGTTGGGATTGGGTCAACAAAGAGGATATCAACAAATTCACTCTCGTCACCGAACCGGATCAGTGCTACAAGGGTGATAACCGATCCCCATACCTCGTCTCAAACATCGTGTTTGACAAAAAGACACTCACAGCCAACGTCAAGGCGGAAGAGAAGGAATGGTCTGAGATGGCCCACACCTTCGACCTCCATCTGAGGCATCAACATGTCCCCCGTGCCACTGTCAATGCCACTCACCCTCATCTCCTTAGGCGTGAAAATAGCGACATGGACATCAGCCACACCTTTAGCGGCAACCTCTTCAACTTTGCCATCGATTCGCTTACCACTATGGGCATGGCACTCAGCGCCGACGCGGAGATTACCACCGCCGGCCACATCGCTGCCGACTTCGATATCCAGCAAAAGAAGATCCTGGGCATCCCAACGGTTCCGGAAGATATCAAAATTAAGATTCAGCCCCAGGATGTCACCGCGCTCATGAAGCTCACCCTGCACGCTGACGGAACTCTCGGCAAGGGCATCGACTGGTCCATGACCCCTGAAATCGATATCCCCATTGCTGCCCTCAACATCGCCAAAATCCTCCAGATTGGCCCATTCGTCACTGTGGGTGTCCATTTTGGCTCCAGCGCTCTTTCTGGAACAGGTGACATTGTGACTGGTGCCAAAGGCTCCCTCAGTAACGACGCTGAGGTGAGTGTCCAGTTGCGCAAGCCCGAGGAGAACAGCTTCGCCAACTGGCAACCCACTATCGAGAAGATCGATCCGGTGTTCAGCGCTGAGTTCACCGGCGATCTGCAAGCCTGGGCTGAACTCGCCATTGTCATCAAGGCTGAGGCATTTGGCAAATGGGGATACCAAGCTGGTGTCGAGGCTGAACTCCCTTACTTCCGAGCCGATCTCGTTGCTACTAAGGACCCGGCTGGTGTTTGTGGTACTATGAAGACTATTGGTATTGATGTTGATGCCAGCGTTGGTATCGATGTGTCTCTCCAGGCGGGTCGTGTCAACGCTGTGGCCGACTTCCGCAAGGACTTGTTCACTACTGCGTGGCCACTTTTCACGACTTGTTTGGCTATTGGAGATGACAATGCTGTTGTTCCCACTGCCACTGAAACTGAGGTGTTCGAGACTGGAACTGCGATCGTCACCGGAACGGAAGTGATAGAAACCAGCGTATGTAGTACTACACAGCCTCTCACATGATGAACACCACACTAACTTCCACTCTAGGAGCCGACTGCGATCGAGACAGAAATTCTCGATGAACCCACAGCAACTAATGGCGGTGAAGCCGACATCCCAATCGAAACAGACTTTCCAACAGCTACTGTCACAGAAGACGAGCCTGTGATCACAGATATGCCATCTGCGACTGACGGCGCTGATATGCCTGAAAAAACTATCTACAAGACGATCTACATCACTCAGGGTGGCAATGAGGCTTCGCTGCCCGAGGAAACGGAGATTTTCGATGAGCCTACGAGCACAGGCGATGTCGAGCTTCCAGAAGAGACAGGCGATGTTCTTCCCACTGAGACTTTCGCCGGCGATCTTCCAGAAGAAACTTTGCCGGCCGAGACACTTGCCGCTGACCTGCCCGAGGAAACTCTTCCAGTCGAGACCTTGGTAGCAACGGAAACGGCACCCCTTGAAGAAGCCCCACTAGAGACCGGCCCAGTCGACAGCATGCTCCCGGTCGAGACATCTGATCCCACCGCGAGCATTGTCGGAATGGCCAGTTCCGCGACTGGCTTCCCTTTGATGAATTCTACAATAGTGAGCCTGGTCGGCACTGTGCATCCCTCCACTTTTGCTACTTTGGTGGCCTCCAGTATGGCTAAGCCATTTACACTTAGTGAAGTCAACAGCCTGCCTACCCCTCCACCATCCCCACCAACTCCTAGCATCCCGACAGCTCCCGCAAAGCCGGAGAAGCCGAGCGTTCCTGCTGCTCCCCCAAAGCCAGAGAAACCGAGCGTTGAGGTTCCTGACGTACCAAAGCCCAGTGTTGCGGCAAATGTGCCGAGCTACTCTTACAGGTTTATTCGTAGAAGTTAGATGGGTTGATTGATGAGGAATTAAGTGAGGAGAAAGTGTTATGGATTGGTGGACTTCCTTTAGCATCTTTCATTGATTTTATATAGTTATTAGGTTATCTTTTTTTTGGGAGGATTAGCCCCACATGGAGATCATGGATGGCGGCGGAAAGGAGTTTGATAGAGTGATAATCCTGTATTCGCGTTTAGACATTGAATGAGTTGATACCTTTTTATATGTCTCTAATTCTGCTTGCGTTCATATTCCTCTCTGTTTCGAACCTCATCGCTTCTTCTCGATCTTCTTTCCTCATAAAGATCAACCTGTTCACTCCCCCTCAATCCCCTCGAAAATCCCATTCAACTCCTTCCACACTCGTTCCTGCGTCGCCCTTCCATCCTTCGTCTCCAACCAAGTTGTCGGTTTTTTAACTTTCATATCATCTACATAAGCCCCATGCCTCTCCTTCGCCTCCGCCATCTCCACCGGCCTCACGGCGTCCACTAGCGTCTGCGCTCCCGTATCCGTGCTTCTAGCTAACACCGCCCTCTGGCCCCTCTCCGCCAATGGTAGATGCTCTCCACGTAGCGCACTAACGCAGTATCCCGGATTCACAGACGTGAGAACCACTTTACCTGTGTTTGAATTTGAGAGAGGATAAGCGGCGGCGAATGCGCGGGTATAGAGCAGGACGAGGAGCTTAGAGTCGTTGTAGCGGGCATCGTAGTCTTTTGGACCCAGGGGTTGGTTGGCGAGAGCGGTGAAGATGGATGGGGATTTGCGGGATTTGAGAGTGGCGAATTTGTGTAGGGCGGAGTTGGTGACTGTTACTCGGGTGATGGTTTGCTGAGTGATGGAGGTGCGGCGCATGGCTGGGAGGAGGAGGTTGATTAGGAGGAAGGTGTTTATGACGTTTACTGTTATTGATGCTCTGGGATAGGGTCAATAAATGGAGTGTATGACGGAGGGATTGAGGACTCACTCATTTTTTTCTAGGGTTTCGTGTGCAGTAGGCCAGATACCGGCGTTTGCGACGAGGACGTCGAGTCTTTCCAGGCTGTTTGCTCGTTGCGAAAACTCTACAATGGACCCTGTGCTGGACATATTTAGTTGCCAAACCTCCATGACTCCCATCTTTTTTGTCTCTTTCTCGATGTATTTGCGAGCATCTTCGCCCTTTGAGACTGTGCGTACTGCAAGAATGACTTTCGATGCGCCAAGCCGGACGATGTGTTTCGCTGCCTCGCGCCCAAGACCGGTATTGGCGCCTGTGACGATGACGGTCTCGCCCGCAAATGAAGCTGTTGGAACTGGGAGGGAAACAAGAAGCTGACTGCGCAAAAGGGCAAGGACATCGTGAACTGCTGGGCCAGACATGCTGTGCAAGATTCGAATTATAAGGTAAAAGACAAACTCATGTATTGTAATTGATCTAACACGATACTTGCCGCGACTATTTAAGAGATGGTTTTCTGTACATGTAACCATAAGGCCGGAACACGAGGGTTGATTGTACGCTTTGTCCGGGGTTGTAGGTGGGAAGCCCCCGGACCATAGAGGCACCTTTAAGTCCGGCCCATACACAATACTATATTTCCGCCGAGTTTGCCAAAATAATATTTATAGAACATCTATTGGTCCGAATGAACGGTTGAAATGCATGTCGGTGTACATTTGGTACGAAATGTACCTAAAGCAGGTACATTGTCTTCGCTGCTGCCCCTGATTAATTAACATTCAACTAGAAGTTGTTAAAAAACCAAACAACTCATCATTTAATAGCCAGCCTTTGGACTGGTTCGCATTTTTCTAATAGTATATTCAGGTAATTACCTATAAAAAGTGCAAGTGCCTTTCTCCAGCCTCGGTCCTTGCAGCCTCTACGCTTTTCAAAGGATAAGACAGTCCCTAGATGTCGAATCAAGTGTGACGTGAATTTTGGCAGTCTAATATCGTGAAGAATGTCTAGCAAAGTTAAAATTTCGTTGACACATAAGCCGTGCTATTTAAAGTTATTGAGGCAGCTACCGAATTTTTGGTGGACGGGTATTACACCTGCCATTAATATTACTACAAACTTGCTTGACTTATCCTGACTCCACAATATTTAAAGCACCATTCTTGATTAAGTGATGCTTGGTGGTGCCTTCGCAAACTCTACGGTACCAAAGGAATCGGGCAGTAAGGATTTCGTGTCTTGCACCACCAAATATAAAGCTACTATACTAACTCTTACCTTGAATCATGTGTTTAAAGGCATTTACGGTCTTAATTTGAAATTCAAGTAGTAAATTATATTATATAAGTATATATAGGTTGTCTGGGTGGTGATAGGTGAGTAGATGTGTGGTGTTGATACACGACTCTACATTCTTACTACTCACTTCTTTAGGCCTGCGCAAATCTATCATGATATGCATGCTTCCTATTCTTTCCTATCAGGATGTCCTCCCTACCAAAAGAGCTCTATCTCAAGATCTTTTCCCATCTCTCGCACACCGATCAAATCTCCGTCTCGAGAACATGCTCCTTGTCAGCCCGCTCCTGTTCAGCGTCTTAAGCCTCAACAGAAACGCGCAAAATAGCTAGTATGGCCACACTTGGAAACTGCATCACTATGGGCGAAAGAAAGCTGCCGAGGCGGCGTACCTAGCGGCCGTTGTTGATGAAGTGGTCGAAATGGGAATTGCGCTTTATGTTAGAACGTTCAAGTTTAGCCTAGCTTTCTATGTCGGTAGTAAGTTATACCCTTCTTTTTAGTGTAATTATATGCACAAATTTTAATTGCGCACCCAATCTTGAGACTGTTACCTGATCTTTGTAGACTTATGGATCAATTATTTACGATAAGTACAACCCGAGAGAGATGAACGCGAACTAAACTGAGATAATATCCTCGACGACAAGTTTGGCAGTTGGGATGCCGACCTCGAGTGGGGTTTTGTCGGCGTACGGCGCATATACGAAGCGATGGAGGCATGCCCTGAGCGCGAGCATTGGCTAATCGAATAAAACAAGAGAATGTGGAGGGAACGAGTCGCAAAACAAGAAACCAACAATTTTTTTATCAATGTTGCTTTAGTGAAGTTGCTTAGAGCTATGCCCAACTTGCATCACGTTGGGATCGGTTATTAGGACATGAACATCAGGGAATTGGAATTTCCGGACGTTCACTATCTGTAAACCCTTTGTCGTTTGATCTTTTTACCGGTTTAGTTAACAGTCATCAGGATTAAAGTCGAAGAGCAGTATTCTGCTAATGAAACTATCCTGCCCAATCTCTTGTGTCTCGCATTTATGCTACATACGTTGAACCAAAAAGAACTGCACATTCTTTTCATAGACATAAAATTGTGCATCTATAGGGACATCACCACATATACAGTCACTGGGCTCACTGATCTGTAGCTCGGGATTGAGACTATAGATTTTATCAACGTGGAAAATGCAGAACAACGGCCTTGGCGAGCTTGCTAAAGTGCACAAACCCTACGCTTTAAAAGCTTAAGACTGGATTCGCAACCTTTGAAAGCTACTATCTTCATTCTAGTGAGCACACCTCCCACAAACTTCTCTGCAAAGCCCATGTGGACACGGACCAAAAACCCCTTCACTTAGAATTTCCTTCTTTGAAATGCTTGGGACTCTTAAATTCAGTATACATCCACTATCTTTAATGCATTTTTTATCACACCAACTAGGTAATAAACAAGCTGTAAACCTTAATATACACCAAAAAAAAATCTATCTTAACAACTACGCAGTAATAAACTATAGTAATTAAGAGAGAGACTACTGTATATATTCTGCAGCCTATATTAATGTTGAGTAATATTGAATTTAGCTATTGTTAAAATATTACAATATAATCTTAGATTACTTTAATTGTACCTTTAAATTCTATTATCTTAACTTCTACATGCTTAATTACTACTAAACCTTAGAAATTGCTATAGATTATATATAGAAGTCTCTATCTTACCTTCTATTGCGGTGGAGTAAGAGGGTGGTTGTAATCGACTCGCAGCCATTCTGATAACTAGAGACTCGACACACAGATGAGAGAGTAAACCGTAGATAGTATCAAGAGGGAGAAGATTGATGGTGCCTACTACAGCAATCCTTTGTATTTTCCTATGAGAGAAGAGTGGTGCTATGGACTTGCATGCTTGCTGGCACTATGATACAATTTTCCAAGATGTTCGTGAAGGAGTATGGTGTCTGTCTGCTCTTGGCTGCTGCTAGCGCAGCAGCGAGCACCTCCTTATCCTCATCCCGAGAGCCAATCCATCCAATCAGATTCTGGTACTCGAAGTACTGAAACCCTATGGTGAGGTTCTTCGCCACAGCGCACTATAATTTATTACTGTGTAGTTGTTAAGATAAAAAAAATTTTGGTGTATTTTAGAGTTTGCGGCTTATTTTTATATCACCTACGTTAGGGCCTGTAAAAATTATAATTCTCGCAAGAGCAAGTTATAGCGACATTACACGGCGCAAGAGCATAATGCAGCCACATAAATAGCTATATATTCATTCGCCAAAACGTCTATACAAAGATAAGTCCTTATCTTCTAGAAGCATAAATAGCTGCATGTTACGGATCGGCTCAAATACACATCCGCTTGTCCGCCGGATTGTGCGCGTCTATGGTAGGTAGTCTCACCTGCGGAAGGTTAAGATGTCGGCACGGACACATAACACCATCCGATTCCGTCCAACAACGGTATCCGTCCTCAGGCAGCAGGAATCTTGTTCGCCATTTCATGTTAGGTCATGTCTCAGGCTTCGGGAAGTGTCAGCAAAATGCATTGCTTAGCAATACTACTTGGAACAGAGCGGAGGCAGAGAACTATAGGAAAAGAACATATATAAGACCGCCTGCGGACCGCAGTTGAATCAGTACCACACTCACATCATTCATACATATCAGATCTGTATCTAACACACTCTTACAACATCTCAGGTTTTCCAAGCTCTAGTTAAGATGGCCGAATCTTCCTTCCTTCGCAACCCGGGCCGCATCATCCACGCCGGCATTGTCCTGATGGGCGGGGAGACTGAAATAATTGACGTCATGCCCATGGACTTGCTCCATGGCATGAGCAAGAAGTTCATGGGCGATTTTATTGAATTCTATGGAAAGAATGCCGTCGATCAGGGATTTGATATGAAGTTCCACTGGGTCAATGAGACAGGGAAGACTGCGAGATTGACCACAAACATAACAATGGACGCTACGGTAGGTTTCTGCCAAAGACGATTGCAATGGCAGGGATAATGACTGTGATCAAGGATTCTTTCGAGACTTGTCCTCCTCTAGACATTGTCTTGCTCGGCGCCCACAATCCCAGCATGCACACGCTAAATGAAGCGGAACTTACTTACCTGCGCAAGGCTTACGAGCAATGCAGCGCCTTCATTACTGTATGTGCTGGCATGTTGCAGGCCCAGGAGGCTGGAATTCTGGCAGGGAAAACAGCGACAGCGCCCAAATTTCTGATCGATCAGTTAAAGAAGGAGGATCCAAGGACGAAGTGGGTAGAGAAGAGATACGTTAAAGATGGGAAGTTATGGACAAGCGGCGCATTATTTAATGGTGTGGATTTGATGCGAGCATTTATCCTCGATACATGGGGCAAAGAGCGAAAGGAGATGGTGGAACTGTGTCTGGATATCGGGTCTGTCCCAGTTCGCAGCGTGGACTACTGAAAGATCATCCTAAGAGAGATCCGTTGGTAAGTGCGCTCAATCACGGCAGTAAAGAGTATGCTTTTTTCTTTTATAAAGTTGATATGCGCAAATAATACACCTATTGAATGAATAGTTATACGCACAGTTGTTACGACCCATGCCAGGCTACAGCGCCCGCCTTATACCACATGACCACACGTGGACCAATGAAGGCATAAACACCCTCGGACCAACCAGGCCTTACCTCATCACGTGACGATATGGTTCCGCCAAGCCCCCCGTGTCCATGGTTCCGCTAAGTCCGTTGTGTCTATACTAACAGTGAAGGGATACGGTAGCTACTAAGATGTATATAGAGAGACAGAGTCTCTATAATAGATAGATCTTTCTAGCTATTGCTTAATATACAACCTTATCTTTAAAACCTTATTATTGTAAGGGGCTACGTCCTAAGGACCAAAGTGCCAAGTAGAATACGGATAGAATTAATAAGAAAGCAGAGGCTTTCTGCTACAAAGGTTTAAGTACTTAGAGTTCCTCTGCTAGCTAGCTTCTATAGAGATAGTGTTCCTTAATAATTCTAAGAGCTTTTAGTCTAAGGACATATATAGCCTAACCTATTATATTGCCTTCTTCTCCTCTGTAAAATGCAAGTACAATATTAATATTATAGTTTAAATTATTGTATATATTTTAGGCTAGTATAGGTTTTCTATAGGCTTGTTTTATTTGCTATATTACAACAAAAGTATTTAGGTTAGCTATTAGTTTTATTTCTATTACTAGTTTCTAAGCATTTAATCTTAAACTTCTCTTCTTCTAAAAATTTCTAATTATATTAGTATAAAGGTGCTGTATTTGCTAGTTGCTTTTTTTATAGGCTTAAGCTAATTTCTGTGTATAGTTTCTATTATATTTTATAGATATTTTCTAGTTAAGCTACTATTCTTTCTTTCTATACTCTAAGAAAGAATTGCGCTAGACTATTAAACTTACTTGCTAGCTACTATCTATCTATAATATTCTAGCATATTCTACTAGTTTTATTTCTAGAGTAATATGCTTTTACCTACAATATTTATACGCAATATTATTGCCTTAGCAATAATTAATATACTACTTTTTATAGTATAAGAAAACTTTTCTTCTATAATATTACTTTACTTTTTTTTTTTTTTATCTATATCTTTTAGTTGCTCTTTTAGCATAGTCTTATTTCTAACTTCTACTTTTAAGTTGTTTTTCTAATTCTCTCTACTATCTATACGTTGCTTGCTATAAGTAAATTCTTAAGCAAGCTAGAGACTCTTTATTGCGCGTTGTAGTCTAATAGCGCTTCTTTATCTTTAGCGCGTAGACCTTGCGCATATTCTACTAGGCTTGCTAAAACTTCTACTTATTTTTTGCGTACTCTACTTGCTCTCTCTTTGCTTTATACTAGTTTAGACTATATTTAAAAGCTATCTAGTAAGAAAGCCTCTTACTATTATACTTCTAAGAAGTATAATTATAAAAATAAGTCTAATTCTAAAAGCTTTACTAAGTTAGATATATGTTATTTCTTCTTTTGTTTTATCTATTTTGTGCTAATATATTATAGAGACTCTACTATACTCTTTAGCCTTTTTGTAGTTTCTTTTTCTATTCTAAAGTGCAAGCTTTTAGTGCTAAAAAGTTCTTTAGCTATACTCTTAATACTATAAAGAAGATAGTCTAGAGCTATTTTAATAAAACTTATATAGAGTGCGTAAGGCTTCTTAAGCCTAATAGTATTAACTATTGCAAGTTCTAAAACAAGAAGAATAGTAGCAGCTGCTAGAGTTATAGCAAGAGCTAGAAGACTTATCTATCTCTAATTAAATATTTTAACTTTAGCAAGATAAAGAATCTCTGCGTTTTAATCTTTAAGCTGTATAAGCGCAATATCTTTGCAATAGAGTTTAATCTAAATATTATTACTAGTAAGGCTTATGTTTTTAACAAGTCTATAAAAGCTGCTATCTAGAAGTATTATAATTCTAAGAAGTCTAGTTGCGCGTCTTTTATTAAAAGTTTTATATATTTACTTTATAGTTTAAGTTCTTCTAAGGCTACTAAGAATTTGCTTAAAAGTATTTTTAAAAAGTTAAAGACTTTTAACTACAATTTTTTAATACTATAGTATATTCTCTCTTTTGTTTTTTATTATATTTTACTAACATTCTCTTAGTAGAATATTATTCTAGGTGTAGAGGCTATTGCAAGGTATCTTGCCTAGTTTAAAAAAGCTTATACTACAACTAGTCTAGAGAAAATAGATAAGAATATTAAGTTTTAGAAAATAGTTAAAAGAAATACTACTAGTAGAGGTAATAGTAGTAGTAAGGTTTCTAGTAAAGATTATAGTTATAAAGGTAAAAAGTAGTAGTTGTTTTAGTATATTAGCTAGCTGTATAGAATTCTTTTAGTTATTTAGTAGTTATTTTTAGATTATTATAGTTTTCTACTAGAGCTTTTAGGTCTTATTCTTAAGTTACTTTAGTATATTTAGGTATTACTTTATATAAAAATTTAAGTAGCACTATTTTATACCTCTTGCTGCAAAGCTATTATACTTCTACTTTTTTACGCTAACTTATATTATATTTTGTAAAACCTCTCTTAACTCTAGGTTGTTTATTGCCTTTTCTAATTATATTTCTTCTATATCTTAGTTTGTTACTACTTTATTTAAGAAGTGTTTAGCAGTAA
>BLYF01000040.1:145320-158570 GCA_014905255.1 Herpotrichia juniperi | reverse complement strand
TTTGAAGCTCGTTGGGAGCTGTCGTTGGAACTGTGGTTTGGGTAAGCTGTCAACCATACTTGAGATGAAAATTCTGCGTTCTATTGGAGCTGAAGACTAGAGTGAAAGGAACGCCTTTTTTTCCCCCTAACATGTAATGATCCTGTGGCTGTTACTGTTATCATTAACCGATAGCAGGCGCATGATGTTACAATTGGTGTTGTGCAGCGGGATATACCATGACACAAATAGTGTCGAGCATTATCAATGAATAGTGTAGATATAGATACGCACAACTACATACCACTAGAAAGAATTTACTCCTCCTCTGAAGTTACCTTTGGCCAATTCGGAGCCTAACATAGGCGTCGTCTCATAATAGTAGAGGTATTGAAGAGGGTGAGATTAAGAGATGTTAGCAAATGCAGTAGGAAACTACTCATTTGAACCTCTTGATATAAACAGGAACAAGAAAAGAAGAGAGTTTTTCTTTTGTTTCCTCATAATGCCTTGCATGGCCTCGCCATAGAGGGAGATAAAAGCTGTCCTGTGTCAACGCTATAAGGTAATGTTGTACGTTACTATCGCCTAGCAACAAGTATCGCTAGAACAAGGTCTAGTTCACGTTGCAACGTGATAGATAGGTGCAAGCCTAGCACCTAAACAAAAATTGCTGTAATTAAAACTTAACTATAGTTTGCATGCTTTAATAACTAACTGAACTAGCAATAGTAAAAACAGGCAGAAGCCTTATGTAGCCTATAGAAAGGTGCCTAATAAAGAAAATAAAAAGAAGGATTTAAAGCTTTGCTTCTATACTACAAACTACACATTATTACTACTATTACTACTACACTGCGACATTAATTATAGCTACAAACTCTACAAGATAGAGAGCAAAGAAGTACAAATTTATGTTAAAGCGAGCAGATCTTTGGTAGCTACGGCTACAGCTTAACAAAAGACACCGCAGCGCCTGAGTGAGGCTTCTTATCCTTAGGTGCGGAATGCACCTTGAAGAACCTACTATCGCTACTAGTAACTCTACATTCTTGAATGAGCAGCTCTAGTTGCTGTACAGGCTAGAACAGAGGCTCTAACAACATATAGAGCTATCTAAGTACTAGGAGGCATTTCTCCAAGCGTGTGAGGAGGGCAGGAACTCGGACTAGGAGGAAGAGCTATTGGACTACGTTGAAGTCCTCTAGCGGGCATTGGGATGATCTACAGTGGACGAAGCGTAGACTAAAAGCAAAGCAAAGGAGTAAAAGGAACAAAATGGAAGCTAGGTTAATCGGAAGGAGCAAATCGAGTCATTTTTTCACGCTGCATGGATATTGCTATAAAGAAAGAAGAGAGTTATTCACAAGAATGCAGGGCAGTCAGCCATGAATGGCACCACCTTCTTCGGTTTTAGGGTTACCTTAGTGCCCGAATTAGGAAACGCCCTCCGGTTTAATCCGAAACCCTTTCTCTTGCGCCTTCTAAATTATGATATTCTTGACAGCTGCGATGACACCATACATCGTCAACCACCGACCAAGTTAGCCTACTCCGCTCCTCATAACAACCACTTCTCCCAGGCAGCCTGACGGATTACTTTCGCAATTTCACTATGCCATGGTTCTGAAACCCTTCGATATACCGCACGCATGACGCCCGATCAGCCGCTCCAGAGCCTACCGCCGCTGAAGGCATGATGCAAGCGGTGAATAACTTGAGCGAGCGTCTTCAAAAGCAGCCATACGATCCTGTTCTCTGGAATAAGTATGCTAGCTGCTTTTTTTAGCGCTCTATTATCCAGAATTAGTCGTAGGAGATGCGTACAAGGCTGGCCTTCTATTTGGCCATGGACTGAACGAAATCAAAGAAACGGACAGCTACTTGGAGAGCAGGTTCCAGAAGGGCAGGGTATATTTAAGGGCATATAGGATTTTAGGTTAGGCCTTGTGTATGATGGCCACTATCACTAGGAAGCAGCAGAGATTTGGGAGGGAGCATTAAAGAAAGTCCCGGGCAATTCTGCAAGAGACAAAGCTGCGGGCATTAGGGAACTTTTGAACCAGAAAGAAAAAGTTGCAGTCCCGTTATGGAGAACTCAACAAGGGCAGAAAGACAGACTCAGGGATGGAGGCATTATCACCGTTCACTATTCGTGGTTACAGAAGCGCCATCTTACCAGGAGCCAGGAGATCGTGACTCTCGTGAATCATTAGCTCAAGAAGAATTTGGTAGAATAAACATGCCATGTGGGTAGCATTACCTTAGCTCCCAGAAACGACATGCTTGGCATGTTTGAGGGCACGGGTTATACAGCCTGCTGAATGATACTTATCGACCGTATAACAAATGGGATAAGCAGCAATGCCGAAAGCGAATCTTGTGAGAACTGCTATGTGCGGGTTTCAAGTTCACCTAAACGGGCTTTTTGTTATTCGGCGGTCTACTTCTCAGCATAGTGCCACAATTTCGCTATTAGTACATACCACAAAGCGCTATGCTAGCAGGATTTCAGCTGGCTCTTCAAAACAGCTAAAAGATTTCAGAAAAACGCTTCAACGATGTGGCCTCTGCTCATAATGTGCTTCCTCGCTGCCTGCGTTCAGGTAGGTGTAGGCAACTCCCCACTCTACCATCCATTCAAAGCGCGGCTTCAACCTTTAGCGGATCATGAACATCTCGATTTCTTTACGTTTACCGAGTTTATCATCATGGTTTTACAAACTATCTGGACGCGAATAGCCAACAATAAGGCATGCTCCTTCGATTTGAGAAGAGGCTTCATTGACGAGATCACGCCGCTGCTGTCATTCTTTAACCACAGCTGTGAGCCGAACATAGAGTACAAGAGGGACGATGGTGGGATAGCTATACGTTTCTTTGCGAAAAGACGTGTTACGAGGGACCAGGAGCTATTTGTTAACTATCTGAATATCGAAACTACCTCGTTAGAGCAGAGAGGTGAGATAATGTGGCTATGGTTTGGGGATGCTTGTCTGTGTCCAAAGTGTAAGAGAGAGATGGTGAGATGACTGATGATATCTCACTGCGTATGGTTCGATAATTATTGAATTCCGTAGTTATTACTTGGCAGATGCTGTTCGAGCAGTTCTGCAAAGACCATTCTTACTGTACTTAGAGATATCTATAAGTATTGTCATCTCAACCTAGCCCTCGCACGTAGCTTTATCATCAGCAACCTAGCCCTCACTCATCGTCCCAATGATCCTTTGGTCGGATCAGAATTATGATCGAGGGAACTGTGAGCCCGCTTTCATACAGACAGCGCTCATCTTTCTACCTTGCTGGTAATTCCCTTTCAACTCTTAGCTACAGATGAGGAATGTATTCAGCCCACTCGACAGTTTCAAAAGCCGAGACTGGCAAGCTTCTTAGTCCGATAAAATCTTCCACAAAGATGTATATTCGGCAGACACAATATAGGGCACAGAGAAGGGTTATAGGAATGAGAAAGGCTAGAGGAATCTCCAATTCTGGGTCGAGCGGTGATGAAATGTTGCGTAACCTGTCTGCGATTGTTCTGCGTGTCGGTTCCTGGATTTGTTGTAGCGGTATTTGACGTGAAGGTGGGACTCTAGATTTCTGTATTTTTGGAATAACATATTCCCAGAACCAGACATAACCACCACCAAACACAGTAAAAGCAATATTGAAGGCGGTTGCTGCCCTCCACAGCGTTCGTTCAATAGGAGTTGGGAAGGTGAAATTCCAAGCAGCCACGAGGGTAATAACGAAAGCAAGCATAAATATACTTGGAACAAATTCGCGGAGAAGGTCAGGCTTTAACCATGTGTCGCTTGGGATACGGTCTCGTGGCTTAACTGTAATTGTACGAGAGTACAGTGGCAGATGGAGTTTTTTCATGATCTGGGAATAATAGGCCCAGATTTTGCCTAGTGAATATTCCCGTCGACTAACAAAATCAAGTGGGGTTTGGGCCCACTGTGCATTGACTAAGCCAGCCTGTATTATTTGTAAGACTTTATTCAAGTAACACATGAAATTTACTAACATTACTATGGATCTCCTCGATTGTTGTGGTGCACACAACCATTGTCGGCGTTGCTACATCTAAAGGTTTGTGAATCCAATAGAACGAAGTAATAAACATAATAACAATAAAAGACATAGTCGTTAATTCAAGGGTGGTTATAGCAAGTCCTTGAATTCCGCGGGCAACTGTGTTGACAAAGAACCAGATGGCCTGGATAACGGTAATTAGCCTAGTCCTATGTTAGCAGATAGAAAGGTTCCTAAGAGTCTACAATAACAAACCTTGCAAGGCTATCAGCCTTGTTCTTATCCTGTATTTCTTCCATCCTAAGCTTGGGATACTCCAAGTAGCCCTTATTGATAAGGTAAAATATTTGCTTAGAATTAACAGGAAATGTTATTTCCTTGCTACCCTGCTTAACTTTGAGAACAAACCCTCCCATGTCTGCGTAAAATGCATGAGTGAGTGTCCAGCCAGAAAGACCATTTTGTCGAAATTCCTATCTAAAGGATTAATGAACACTACGATTTAGAAGACTGATAGCTACCTTTACTGATTCTGCCGCTGAAGTCATTTGACCAGCAGCGATTCCAAGTAAAAACTCTGGCCCAAGCAACGCAATGCATGCCAGAGTGGTTTTATCGTAAAGTCGATCCCATTTGGAGTCTGATAACGCCGAAACATTAGGGCAGACAGTGGACCAGCAGCAGAGAAATATGGTCAGAAGGCAGGAACTAAGAATAGTAGCTGTCCCGCGACCTGATGGTGAAGATTTCCATCCGTAGGATAGTGTACTGTTACTTGCTGTGGAGTTGAAAGGAACAGCGCTCATTGCTGGCCGGTTGCAGGAATTAGATACAAAGATGAGCAAGGATGTTGTAATATCAAATTGTGACCTTTTAGCAGTCAAAGTTGGAGAGAAGGGGAACGTAACTAGTGCCTATCGACATGGGCGGGCGCGACAACGCTTAAATCCCACAAACAGAGGACAAGGGACGGCTGACGGCCCGACGCGAAGGATCTTCCGGGCGCGTATTGAGCCAATGGTAACCTACTACACGAGGGTGATTAGATGGAGCCTAACGCACAGACAAAATTTGTATGAAAAATAGTAGTTGGCCCCCAATCCTACAGAGGAGTGTAGGGTGGTGAAGGTGGCGCAACTAGCAGCTAGTTTTCGAGCTGATATACCGACTCGACAACTCAGTGCAGCCTTCTCTCCCGATGCATTTCAGTGCCCCCCAAGTGCTTCTTCCGGTCGTAGCTGCTGTTAACACTGGTCCTGCCAACCGATGATAGATTACCAGAGCATAGATCTCATCTCATCGCTAGCAGTGCCTTGTTCCCTATATAAGGTCAACTATTAGTCTTTTTTTTCTAGAATCAGTTAATTAGGGGAAACTTCTCGCGGGTTTGGAGTCGCTACTTCAGTCTGCGTAGCAGCGTGAGCTTCTTGTTCAAGAATGCTGGATTTCTATAGTTAATAGTAGATTCGTTAAGGTGAATTCTACATCTAAGGATAATACGTTTAGCTCGTACGCTGCAGCGTTTCTAGTTGGGGATTATAAGCTAGAGACTTAGCCCTAGTTACTAGAGACCTTATCCGCTGAGCATGATATTGGCGGAATAGTAGTTGGGTGAGTAGCCATTAGCGAATCCTTGCTGTTGTATGTTTGACAGGTTTTGGCGCATTCTCAGCCCTTTTTAGCGCCTGATGTATCTTCACAGAATTGCGCATCGACGCACAAGTCAGGAGGGTTGATTCTCTTTTACTTATATATTAGGTGATTAGCCCAAACAAGTAAGTTTCTGAGCAAGTTAACACTATGCAGCGAGAGACAGTTTAGTGAGGTGTTGTAACTGAAGTGCTGTTTGGTATATGTTTTTTTGAGAGAACACAGGAAAACTGAAGCAATATATCGGAAAGAAAGTTGTACCAACTAACTCCTATCTCAATCCTTTATTCATTAGTATTCAAAACTCCACATCCTATACCTAGAGCTACGCTAGCAATTACCGCCACCTCCCTAAACTTAGGAACTCATACAACGTGGCTACACATGCCATGGCACAAGCATAAGGACCAAGAAGTTGCTGAGAGTTGGCGTAGTGACCACGAGAGGGCGCAGAATTGGTTGGAAGCAAATGAGGGTAGAAACTATGGAAGTAGTCGAAAATTGATTTGAGGTGATTTTTGCTTCAAGAAGACTCTACTGTCTCCGTGTGTACTTGATTGCTTGTCATAATTCTTTATTTTTCACGTGGTCCGCCTTTTGAATGCATCATCTCGTCTGGTTCGTCCGAGCGCCACAACTTTTTTTTGTGGCGAAGCTGGGTGATAAAGAAGCAGACTGCGGTGAGTCGCAAAGCATCTGCTTCTTTTCAGAACATAAAAATCTCGTTATGATTGTGGTCGAGTGCCCCTGTTGTTGTAAGAAACTGCGAACTTGAGCAATCGAAGCTGACTTCCAAATACCTAGTCTTGCTTTATGGGCCCAGGCTGAGGCAAGCACACCTACAAGGTGTTTGGAAATGAGGAGGCTTGTTTACCTGAGATCTAAACGATATTTCCAGGTCTGAGGCAAGGCGCTTCTGCTCTTCGCAGTTTCAAAATGGGGAAAACTGAGGGACGACCAACACTCTGCTGTTTATTAAGCAGCCTGCGCAACAGAAAGTAAAGCACTAGAAATACCTTTATTAAGCTAAAGGTCTATAGTAGCTAGGCTTAAGCTCTTAGCATATAGACCTTAACTAGCAACGCTATAGCGTATAAGTTAAGCTTCTCATCCTTAGATGCAGAATGCACCTTAGCAAACCTACTATTAACAATAGCAATTCTACATTCTTAAACAAGTAGCTTACACTGCTGTACAGGCTAAAGTAGAGATTGCAGGCCTACAAGAAGCTATCTAGGCATTAGAAGGAAAAAGTTGTTGTTTTACGTTAACATCCTCTAGTAAGTGTTAAGACAACTAGTGAACAAGTTATAACAGTAAGAAAATAGGGATTAAATATATAAAGGATAAAAATAAAAAACGCACAATAGAAAGCCAAGGAAAGGAGCAAAAGGGAATCAAATAAAAGTTAGGTTAATTAGAAGGAGCAAACTCACGCTGTATAGATACTGCTGTAAAGGTTCGTATGGTTTATTAGGTTTTTACATGCAAAGATGCGTTTTTACTAGTTTCGTCATTGAGAGGGCTTTAGCCCTTCTAACGTTTCTATTATGATCCGTTAAGTTACTATTGTTGTTTTGGTGTATACAAGAAAAAATTAGAAGAAATTGCAGGTCTCGCCCACTTACTATTTCCCAGCGCTAAATCTGCAGTGAGTACTGTTGGTTTCCAAGCTCAGAGAAGCCTCTGAGAATGGTGCGACGAACGAGTGGCTTTAGAAGTAGTTAACAGATTTGCAGGCTCGGCGACTGGAGCAGCAACAACAACTTGTGGCTTAGTTTGCTAGTATTGTAGTCGCAGTGAGCCCTCGCTGAGCCTTTCAGACCCTGGTATAAATTACCGAGCGACTTTCGCCAGTCGAGGCGGGGGGCATATACACTTGTGTGGGGGTGGGATGTTGGACAGGATATATTGGTAATAATGGAATGCCTGACAGCATTATAGATTGGACCAAGGACGAGAACGAGCCAGAGTACACTTTACAGGATGTAGCAGTGAAGGGTATTATAGAAGAGTTAGCGAAGTGCAATCTTCGAGGGACCATCCTTCTGTAGTCCGTTGGAAAACTTGTGCACATTTCAATTCGAGTGGTTAAATACACGAAAGTGACATGGAGATATCGAGGTAGAGAACTGTATAGTAGCACCTGCACGTGCTCTAGGCCACTCACTTTTTACGGCCACTGCACCCCCTACACCGAAAACCTCCACGCACACCAAACCCCCCAACAATGACACGCCGCCCCCGCCACAACACAGCAATGAAAAATCTGATGACTACTCCCCCAGACATCAAAGATTCCCATCTCTCTCTTATTCTTTGCCCACGCACAACGCTCCGGGACCCTCTTCGCAAAGAACGTCGCCCCAATCCCATAACAGACACCCTCTGCCAACCACCACTTCACTCCCTTCTCGTGGAATGCAGTGCTCGCTCCATATAGCCAGATCCCGTTAAGTACTGGTGCGAATCCGGACAAGGCCGTGAGAATGAACACCGATGTGCGATGCGCTCTATATACGGGTCCCTGCAATCGTGGATGCAGAACAAAGAGACAAGATACGAAGACTAGGACGAGGATCATGACCCAGTACAGTTGTTGATGGAATGGAGAGTCGTAGAACCCGACGTACACCCCCGTGGTGAAACTTGCTAGGATCAGTGCCAAGATCCCCGTATAGTCGAGTAGTAGGCAGGACGAAGAGACAGGGTGCGAGTGGTTCATCAGCGTATGGTACGTCACGCTTAAGCTAAGTGTAAAGAGACATGCCATAGGCGTGAGGGTGAGCATGAAGCGGTCTATCCATAGCGCCTCGGTGAAGATCCTGCTAATGTGAATTTGCAGTGTTGGCAGCGCGAAGGCGAGGATCAGCGCGGGGAGCAAGTGGGTGTAGATGTTAACGGTTTCGTTGTGGAGATAGGTGAGGGAGTAAATGCAGGCGTTATAGCTGTGCGAAACCGGGCGATAGGCGGAGAGAATGTAGGGATTATCTTGGTACCATTTTGGAAGGTCGGTGAATGTCACAAGACCGGAGGTATGTTGGGACTTGGTGTCGTTTTTGGTATTATCGCCATCCTTGGAGACAGTTTTTTGAGCCTGCGACGACAGCCGTGAGCGGAAGAGTAGTTGCGGGCGCCGCAGCGCGAGAGTGAGCGAAGCCATCCTTCAACGTTGGTGGTTTGCGAAAGGCGGAGAGGCGGTCCGGCGAAAAGGAAAGCGAAGTCAACAAACGAACGAAGAAGCTCACAACCTCGGAAACTCAGGAGTCACAGTTGGCGTCGTCCAGAATATCTCGCACAGCCTTTGGATCACAGGAGAACATGAATGCGATCGTGAAAATGTGGAGATTATGGGGTATAAAAAGTTTTTTGAGGGTGGTGTGGAGACGGAGGGTCGGATTGATAAGACAAGCTCGGAAAGGACATGCAGAGGTTCGGGAAGGTCGGCTGGGGCAAATCACGTCAAGCGCCACCCATTTTTTCCACATATTAACGGCCATCGTTTCGAGTTACCTATTGTGTATAACACTTAGCGCGACGCAGCATGAGAAGAATATCTTAAACATGATATTGGTAAGTATTTGCCTTCCACCAAATAGAGTACTACTACAAGAGACTTAGTACCTAGAACTAACTATTATTTTTGCAGGTCATTTATTTTCGGTGACTGGCTAGGATGCATACTTCCCAGTGCATGTCCTTCGCGAATACTAAAGGTAGCATAGACTCAAGTGACTCCTTTAATACTTTGCTATGTGTCTGGCCCAGTGGAAGCGACCACGCATTCCGACTATGCTCCAACGCCCAACAATAGCAGTGTACCAAGCATCGCACGAATTTATTAAAAAATACCATAAATCGTAAGCACATCGGTCGAGTTCGTAAACTCAGGCTTGCACTCCTCGGTATACCCTCCAAACACCTCCCCTCGCGACTGCACCCACTCGCCAAAATTTGAGCAACTCTCGCCGGGGCCATCGGAACAACCAGGTAGTTGCTGAGGACTCTGGTTAACGAGAACTCGGACGTACTCGCCGGCTTCAAACCCGTAGCTGTCGCAGTACATCTTCTCGACGGCGATGTTGGTTAGGAAGGGGAGGATAGCGGACGACTTCCAGACACGGTTAAAATTTTGGCTCTTGAGGGGCATGGTCGCGTTGACGTCGTTGGCGCCTGAGAAGGCGGAGTTGTTGAACAGCCCCAATGCAACTATTACTGTGGGTGGGAGCTCGCGGTGGGTGAAAGATACATAAATGTCCTGGTCCGAACTGTTCGAGAGAAGTGTATTGGCAGTGGCATTTACCCAGGGGAAACCAAGAACACCAGAGATATCGTTTCCGTATCCGGTGTTGTAGTGATATTGGATATCGTTCATATATTCGAACGCGAGCCACTCGTTGGGCGAAAAGACGTCCAGCGAGCAGAAGGGCGACGATCCACGGATGACGGTTTCATAGCCACACAGCTGTTGCATCCCAACGATGTCATCTGCGGTGAAATTGAAGCCAGGAGCAAGATCGTGGAAGCGTGCGATGATCGCTTTGGTGTACACGTCCTTGTATTCCTAGAAAGGGTCAGAATGTCCTGGAGAATCTACACACGATAAACTTACGGAGGATTGATCACTACCAGCAGAGCTACTGTACTTGGGGCACCCCTTATACGGTGTCAAGGAGTCTGCACCTTCGGCCTCGCTCTCCGGTACCGAAATTTTCTCAGTCTCATTGCTTTTCTCGACCAGGCCATCGATAAAGGATTTCGCACTCAGTTCAGTCCTCTCCGCCGTTGACGTCCACACTTTTTTCGGCGCTTTGAAGTTGGGGTATCTCATGCTAATATCCACACCTAACGAGTACGATTCTAGCATACCGACTTTCGTTAAGTCTTCCAACTCTTCATCTGAAATCGGCGTCTGCCATGTTCTCAAGAACGCCAGGGGCGCAGCCTTGCTCCAGTCCACGGTTGTGTTCTTCAGCTTGTCTGTGAACGGCTCAATGTACTCCTCATAGTCGAAGTCATTGGCGTAGATGGCAGCATGCCTTACGAGGTATGATGCCCTTGTAACATTGCATCCCTGTGCAGGCTTAGGGTCGAGTGGAGGATCGGCGGGCTCAAAGTAAGGCGCAATTCCAGCGAGATGCTTCAGAGGCTCGAAAGTGCGGGCTGCGAACGCAGTACTAGCGAGCGTGAGGGATAGAGCGAGTGAGTACATCGTCAACTGGAGGCTAGAGAGGAGCTTGAAGCCTGAGCCACAGGCTGGGACAGCAGCCTTTTAAGCAGAGCCAAAGCTACGATGTCATCGCCCCATCTAATGGGAAACTTAGTCCTTAGCAGGGCCATGGTAAGATTCATTGGAAATGGCAATGCCGGGCATGGGATTTGCAAATAACATGTCGATCTGTTTGGCGATGACGCTGCTGATGGGTTCCTGCAGCCAAAACAAGCCAAAAAACAAGGCACGGGTTAAGCTTTGGAAAAGGCTGGGAAGCGCGCACTGGCGTCTTGGCTTTCGGCACGCCTTCCTCCGACAACCTCATCCCTCGACCACACTCAACTACCATCTGAACTGCATCGGCGATTCGCCTACCTGAACGTCTCCCCAATCGGTTGAACGTTGAGCCGTCTATCCTACATCTTACTTCCTCTGATATTAATATATCACGAACATGATCCAGCCTCCTGATCCGAATATGACAACGACTCCTGAAAGCAGGATATGCAAGCTATGGATGTCAACATTAGCACAAATAGAAAGACAATGCGAGAATCGAATGATGTTAACATATTTGCGAGCTGTCAATAATACAAGCTCAATTGCGTCCCCTAATTCACCTGTCACTGATATCCCTCAGCATTGAGCCAGACTTTTTGATACCAATTACATACTCCCCGTTCCAGTTCTGTGGGTTTCATGAGAGCACGACCGGATCTGGCATGATTCCCGAAAGGGAGACAATATTTTCTGCACTTATCTAAATGCTCATGAGAAATGAAAGTTGCTAGAATTGCAATAAATGCAAACGAGTACCATTCGCGTAATTTCGTTTGACATTGATCAGTGCTACTCAAGGTCTTATCTTCCAGATCATCCTGAAGTGAAAGCAGGAAGTGTCACTTGCAAGGTTTCTGATCTGTGCTGATCAAAACCATTCATCACAGGAAGTGCTCCAACCTTCCGCACAACACGTATAATAGCAGAATGCGCATACTGCAATCTACCTTCCCGTCGCGACTCCAAGGGATACACATGAGCTAGATGACGGCGCCTCGAGTAGACTAGGTGCCGAGGAAATTTCTAGCGCCGCAGTTAACTGTTTTACCACAGTTCTAGAAAAACGGCGCACAACATGCCTCACGGCTTCCGGAACTGTCCAGGTGTCGGCGAAATACACGCTCTGGAGTCATTCGTTTCGATCACAAATGCTGACAAAGAGCAGCTGAGAGACCTCATAGCTCCGAAAACTAGCCAGCTGTCGTTGAGATCCATGCTCTAGGTTCATAATTTTTTGTCACATTTCTATAAAACGGTTCTTGAGACGCCTCATGGCCTCCAGATTCGATCAAGTTTTCCATGGAACCCACACAATATAACGATTCGTGGTACCATAACACCAGCCGGATGACAGAGGGGTTTTGTATGCGTTCAGTCACTTCCCCGTGTGCTCCAACTTGCTCGATTACAGCTCACTGCTCGAGCTCCCTGCGTATTTGCATGGCCTCCTTCTAAATGACTGACACGGCCAAAATGACGAGCACAAACATAACGTAACGAGCTCGGCAATGCATGATCCGAACTCTCTATTACAAACATCGGCATGAAGGCTTTTTGCTAGAAGGCATTCAGCATGTGGATGTCGTCAGGCACTGAATTCGAAAGGTTGGTGACAATGCTGAATGCGTCTAGCAAGCTGGTTTTAGAGCTGCAGAAACGCACAAGAGCAGCGTAGATTCCACCTCCAAGATTCTTTTTTCAAATCCAGAACACTTTACTGGTCTTGTCTTACAATACCCAAGCCAAGAATAGCATTCACATTTGCACTCGTATCCCAACAAACACAAATCTCGAACCACGTATCAATCGCGGAAGCAGTAAACAGCAGAGAGTAGAAAGCAGGAGAATTCGGATCGCCCAAATCTTAAGCTTACAAAACAAAGCTCTATCGACAAACAAGGCTTTGAGAACCCCGGCGATGCATATTTCCGTTAATGTTGACGCCACGGTCTTGGAATCGGACATGGTTGGAAAGCCGCAAAGAGCACCAGTTGCGGAATATTCCAAAAAATCACAACAACTTGCGTTCACCAGGACTGCCTTCAGAACATAGTGCTGGGGGGTACTCACGCGCCAGTTCATCAATAGGGTACGCTCCCTCTGGCAGCATCCGGGCTAATTATGTGGCCAACAAAAGTTCAATTCAGTTTGATAGGAATGAATATACGAAAATAGTTAATCCAGATCGGAAGGCTACCAACAATTTAAATCTGGGACGAAAAACCTATTCGTTAATCCACCATACTCAATTGCTTGTAGTGGAAGTCTCGCTATTTAAAAAAGTCTGCACAGGGCGAAGAAGAGCCCG
>BLYF01000040.1:119398-137171 GCA_014905255.1 Herpotrichia juniperi | reverse complement strand
GGGGGGGGGGGGGGGTTTCTCGTTGGTTATAGTTAGTAGTGTCATTGCGGCAGTCTCTTTACCGGCCACAATAAAATGGGCACCGCTAACAATGATCTCGTCCTGAGGCAGATCAAGCCGCTTCGACTGCTGCAGCATACAACGAATGGAGTACTTCCGCTCGATTGACAGACGCTTCAGAGCCCTCTCTCTGCTGTATGAGATATGCGCATTCCGCTGTTTTCATGTCTTATTAGGAATCCATTGCATAGTGGAACCACATTCGATATGCTAATTTCCGAAGACGTAAAGAAGTCCCTGTAGCACCCTGTTAGAGATTACATAGCAAGAATTCCGGATCTCATACCAATACCGCCGCTCCTCCAAGAAGTAAGGGCGTTATGCTTCACCCGTATTGCGTTTGATAACAATATTTAGATAAACGTTGAAAATTGCGAGAAAAACGAGATCAACGTGATAAGAAGTACTTGGGGTGATGCTCCCTATAAAGCTCATTATCCCACGCAGTCTACCATCCTCACAAATTTGACCACGTTGACGCACAGAATGGGCCGAGACTAAAGTCAATGTAGAACGCGAGCCGAAGCTCCGAGCTTCCCCTGCAGGCGGGATAAGCATCGGAGTTAGATATCTCATGGGGGTCAAGATTCGGAAAATACGAGCTCCTCGTAGGCTAAAAGTACGATAGCTGCTCGCGATAGGATACTAAGAGTGCTGGAGAGGAAACCGAGGAGTTGTGATTGGCTTTTAGGACGAAGCTGGGTTTACCTGAGAAGTAAGCATATGGAGCCGTCAGCCTTTAAAACTAGGACATGGAGGTTTCCGCTCATGTATACTTACGTATAGCTCGAATTCCCCAGACACACTACTCGAGTTGCAAAGGTTCACAGCTGGCTTGATAAGCGGCGCGACGTCTACTACCAAAACAAATCTTATGTTGCCTTTCTTTTCGGATGCCTGACATATTACTAAATGGCCAAATTAGAGGAACCTGGCCTGCAGTTCTTCTTGCATTCGAAAATCGCTCCATATTCTTAAACAACAACACTGTCATTCAATTTGTTCAACCTGAGAGACGGAAACTTACCCTAGGATTTATCGAAGCAAGCAATCCGTCCCACCCCTTCTACTCCTTAACTCCCTTTGCCCTCAGCATCGGCCCGCATCTATCTAGTCTGCACCGCTGGCGCTCGAGGGCTTGAGAATACCGCATAAACTCAGCGCTTTGATAGCCCGATGTATCATACCGTGGTGCTTGGAGCGCTCTTGATTCTGGAATTGAAATGGGAGATTTTGGGAAACCGTGGTTATGATTTTTTCGTCGGCAAACCGATCTTATCGTTGAGTGTATATCTACTATCGATTTTGAAGATGCTGTTTGTCGAGACTCTTTGCATGTGGCGAGAGATATGGAGTTGGAAGTCTTCTTCTTCTTTGTCTTTGCTTTCATTGATGGATGTAATCTTGTTATACACCTCCATATTCCTAATCTCATCATTATCCTCTTCATCAGCAAGCTCACTGTATAGCGAGAATATTATAGTTTTACAAAACAAGAAACATTTATCATTTATGAAGACAAATTCTCAATTTTTCCTCGGTACAGTTGAGAAAAAGCCGTAACAGCGTGAAGTAGTCGCTGTAATAATTTATGACAGAGTAGACAGCCACTGTTGAAGCGTATCTAGGACATAATTATCATATCCTTAAATTATTCTCGATTTCTAACCGCCTACACTTGCTAGTTATGTTCAAAGTAATGTATGTTTGGCTTTGCCGCCACAACAACATTGTTCTGACTCAACGCACCTCACACTGCACTTATAGTAAACTTTCCCATCTATTATATATATTCTTTCTGTTTATATACACTTAATAAGGTACCTGCACCACCAACACATCTCAAGACCACTTACGACCACAACTAAAATCATGCCCGAAACAAAATCTCTGTCGATAGCAAGACTCCTCCAAACTACAAAAACAACTATAACCCAAACCAAATGGTGCCCAAACGCTTCACTTACCCCTCCGCCACATGCATGCCTCTCTCCCAAACCTAAGCCTCGACCTACGGTTGCAAAGTCAACTTCAAAATCGAGAACAACCTGACGCAAGGTATTGACAAAACCTGGCCTACCATACGCAACCACACATCTACAATGCCCATCCATATCCCATCCTTTACAAACACCAACGATCGCATCTCCTCCCACTCAGCACCAGACTTGTACGCCAAACTCCGCTCCCAAATCAAAAGGTCAAATTTACAGATATCACAACACGCCAAGCGCAGACACATCATCCACGGTAAAAAGCTGGCGACACCTTTCGGATGAAGAGACTTGTGCGCTGTATAGGGATTTTGCCTCGCAGATCGAGAAGCGAGGGGTTGGGGGGTGGAATCAGGAGACGATATTCAAAGGAGAAACATTAAGAAGGGAAGGCGGAGTTACGCATACGAATGGGCGGAAGAAGAGGAATACGGAAACACAGAGCGTATGAGGAGATGGTTGCGGAGCGGTGGGAGAAGGAGTCGGCCTTAGGGAAGGTGAAGAGGTAGCGTAAAGTGCGTGAAGAAGCCTGTGAAGGCAGGCTGTCGGGATGAAAGAGTTAGCAACAAGGTATGTACAGATACAGATAATACCGAAGAGATGGGACATATGAGATTGACATGCACAATTTTAGGAACCTTCCCTAGTCTTAATTGTTCAGTGGTATTTGACTCATTGTGAAAAAGGATATCTTCGCGGGTTTCGGCATGGAAGCCATCAGTTTTAGAATAGTATATCATACAATAAAACGCTGAAAAGAGCAAATCAATCTGACTTGGAGTTCTCATCGTCGCGAGGTTCGAAGTTCAGCTTCACATCTGTTAACCTTGTGACCATAGTAGTTCAAAGATGTTCCTTACCTGGTTGCCGTTATATAGTTCTTGACTTCTCGGCTCTCTTGCTCTCTGGTCGGCGAGTGTCGTTACCCTGACATTTGCGTCACTTTGTGGTCGGGCTTCGCTCAGTGTTCTTCCCTGAGCTGTCTGTTCTTCTTGCGCACTTGCGCCTCCATAGCCTACTACCGAGCCTAGAGCGTTGCCCACCATGCCCACTGCAGATGATGCAAGACCGAAGACACCGCCGACAAGACCCGTAACGCCGCCAACTACGCCACCAACGACCCCGCCTCCGCCAGAATAAGCCTCTGTATAGCCCTTAACGGGGACCAAGAGCAGCGTAGCACTAGGCGCAAGATCGATATCCCCTAGGGTCTCACTTTCATCCCTAGCGCTTAACTCTCGACTGGGCAGCGGCGCCAAAATTTGCCTGAAATAGTATGGAGGCAGTTTCTCATTCGGATCCTCCGTCATGGCCGTGAACTCTTGATCAACCCACTGCCTAACCTCATCTTGCAATTTGGTGGTTCGGTCGAAGGTTGAGCGGATAGTTCTACCATCGAATAATCTGACATTCAGGTGTACTTTTTGCGCCCGCGATCCTTTTATGCTGGTAGCGGTTGGGAACGAGGATGTGGTGGGCAAGGTCTGAGCGAGACGTTCGCGGTCGGCTTTCCGACCATCGGCTTGGGCTTTTCGTTCTGCCTTTGCTGCTGCTATGCCTGCTTGTATCCGCGCTAGTTCCGCGTTCTCATCCTGCTTCTTCTTGCGGAGCGCATCGCGCGCTACTTGTTGTGCGGAGGGGCCAGTGGGGACAGGCGCAGGCGCGGGAGGAGTGGCCTTTTGCTTGCCCTTTGCTTTCGCTGAGGGCTCTTGTCGTATTGAAGGAAGGGGAGCAACGGGGATCTCGCGTGCGATCTGAGACTCTGGCGTGTCTTCTTGCGAAGCCGCATTCGAGGCCTGTAAATTCGAGCCGCGTATGGGGGCCGCACCTAGGACCTTCCTTATCCTGTTAATGAACTCATCTTGACTAACACCGCTTACGATCTGCTCGCGCAGTTGTCCAGCTTGTATCACAATGAAATTTGGTGCTTTCTCGATCGGGCAGAAAGCGGATAAGAAGCCTGCTTCAGTAGATCCGGCTTCGAGTCTCAGGAGGACCACCTTTTGTTCAAGAAGGCTGGATATCTAGATACAATGTTAGCAAAAGCCATTGCTGTAAAGATATATGGCCGCTACCCAACCGCTCTGGAGCCAGTCATTCTCCCATATAGAGCTTTCGTCTCCGCTATCTGTGAATGCGATAGTCAGCAATATTTCCGGTACTCCATATAGTGAAAGAGAGCTGGTGTTTCTCACCTCGTACAAAACATGCGACGAGCTTCTTCTCCTGGATCGCAAGACTGATGCCGCTCTGCAAGCTTCCATCATGGAACATTGTGAATGTCGTGAGGATGTGAACAGATGGCGTGGGGGAGCTTAAGGAACGCGTCAAAGCTTCGCGGGGATCTGTGCCGAGGGCCGCGCTTTCTCGCCTACGAAGGATGTATAAAGAGGGTCAGAGGAATGAATTCGACGAATGTGGTGTCGCATAGGAAGAGAGAGATTGATTTCTTAGCTTTCTTGAGGAACGTGGTGGAAGCAGGATCCTAGGATGCTCGGGAATTTGTATTGAACACAGATGTACAACACCGAGTCCCACTTCTTACTACTCCCCACTGGATGATCTGTGATTTAACATGAAACCCTCTCCGAAGGACACGACAGGCTATACAGAGTGAAGGAATAGTATACTAGTATTAATCGGAGGCTATTGATGCCCTTGACGCGCGATCACATGCTGATATCATATATATGTACACCAGAACGTCATATCAAGGGAAAATGCTATTGTTTGTTGAACTGAACGCAAATCTACCGGGATTAAAAAACCAAAATCCACCGCATGCTCTCTTTGCCAAAGGAGGGTATACAAGTAGTATATGGAGAAACTGCTAAAAGTTGCTTCACTATCTACAGGCATTTGCACGTCAGCGCTGTTGATGTGTTACCAGTCCTTGGATGGGACTCAGAATGTAAACAAAGTGTACGTAAAGCCAAATGCGCCTATTTAAGTCATGACGAATGCTGATTGCGCCTGACCTTGAAAAATGCGCAATACCATCGACCTCGAGCATGTGATGTCTCTGGTGAGGCTATGCCGTGTCGTGACCTGCCTCTCCAATCCTCATCTAGGGCCACGGGCGATGGCTGAAATGTATTCAATCCGCCTGTATCCTCGTCTACGCCAAATAATGCCTCCACGTGCCCCCGTGCATCCTGAGTTTCCTTCATAGAACGATGCACGCGCGCGACTTCTTCTTGTTCTCTTTTGGACGGGGGCTGAGAACAGCGCTACGGTTGAGTTAGAATCAGCAGCTCATTGTGAGCATCCTGGACGTACCGTATAGCCTCATCGAATACGCTCTTCAGGTTCCGCTGCGTCAAAGCAGAGCACTCTAGGTACTTTTGAGCCTTGATTTCCTTTGCGACAATGACGGCTTGTCCGAACTCAATGGGAGCCATCTTCTTCTGCCTCAGGCTCTCCTTGGTTGCCTCATCCTCTCTGAGATCTAGCTTAGTGCCGACCAATATAATAGGGACGCCGGGCGCGTGGTGATCGATTTCTGGGTACCACTATCCTCGAGTCAGTTTTGTGCAACCATTGCGGGTTTCAGTGTGGCTTTACCTTGGCCTTTACGTTGTCAAATGACGGCGGACTGACGATAGAAAAGCAGATTAGGAAAACGTCGGTCTGGGGATATGACAGCGGTCGTAGTCTGTCGTAATCTTCTTGTCCAGCGGTATCCCACAATCCGAGGCTTATCGGCTTTCCGTCTACCATGACGTTTGCAGAATAGTTGTCAAAGCTGCGCGTTTAGTTCGTGTTCCATGGAAACGCAGGTCAAACTTACACCGTGGGGATGTATTCTCCAGGGAAGGCATTTGTTGTGTATGAAATGAGCAGACACGTCTGTTGAGTTAGCAGGCGGCTTCCTCGAGGGGGAAATGCAGCAGCTCACTTTTCCAACAGCACCATCGCCAGTCACGACACACTGCAACACGATTAGCCAACATGCTCCCACGCGAGAAACCTCGACATGGAGCTATTCGCACCTTCAGGGACTGGGTTGTTGGGGCCGCCATTGCGATGTGGCTGCTTTGCAGATTGGAGCGGAGCGAGGGGGTGTATGTAGATCTCGGGGAGCGGTGGTGACGGAGGCAAATGCGGCGTCGGGAGGAACGATGGGAGCTCAAGGCAGACAAACAGCTGCGCGTCGGCAAAGTCAGATTCTGCAGAGGTTGTGGCGAGTGCAGGACGCACCGATGGATTATGGGGAGCTATCTTCTGCAGCGGAGAAGGGGCGGGCGTTTTATCGCTTGGCCGCGAGCGTGATGGTGCACCGAAAGCTTGCAAGACCAAGATGCAGCGGGCTGCAAGCGTGGGCGGGGGGTGCGGGCACGGGTGCGCTGCTTGAAGACGTGAAGGGAAGGATGAAGGCGCCCGGCGCGGCTTTGGAGATTGGCAATGGGTGCAGGCGGCTGGCGGAAGAGAGGTGAAGTGAGATTTGGCTTCTGGACGATGCAGCGCGCTCTCCGGTTTTCTGGTGAGAGTAGGCGCGTATGGCATACCTGCCGTTGAAACCGTCTTGAGACAGCATTCGCAGTCTTCGCCAAGAACAGACCTCACCCACTCACCGCCCTCGTCACTCCATGTGCCCACGACTCCTACTCCATCACCACCGTCTGCGAGGGCTGATAGGCACGTCCGAAGCGCGCCCTGCCCACCACGGGGTCAGGCCATTCTGCGCTCGCCCAAAGCCTATCTTGCGAGTGTGAAGATCGCTATGCCTCGATGAGTGCTCCGTTGTCGACACCGCACGTAAAGCGCTGGCTTCTTCAACCGCACATGTTCGTGCCGTGACAGCTCTGCATCCGCTGCACGACACCCCCGTGTGGCACCAAAACAGGCACGCACTCGCGCACTTGCACAGCCAGAACTCGAGTATGCACACTATCCGTACCTTCAACACCGCAGGTCACTCCACCGCCCGGACCCGCGGTAATACGCACAATCAATAATATATATTCCCAACCCCACCTCCCCATTCGCCAGCGAGCGTGCATTTTCCGGCTGCTTGGCCGAGGGCTGCTTGGCTATCAACCCCCAATGCAGCTCGCTAATGTGCATGGGTACGCTACTGAGTAAAAAGAGAAGATGACGGCCGTAGAGACGAGCACTGTCACAACAAGCCCTTAAAGATCACGAAGTGCTTCCTCGATAAACCTGGCGTCTTCCTCAACCACCAGCACAAAACAACCCTACTTTGCTCACCACCCCAGATCCCGATAATAATGAAGAGGACGAAGAGGAGGAGGAACGTTGTGATTGTATTATAAGGATAGTTAACATGCTATGGCGCCTCAAATTCGAGAGCGAGAAAGGATAGTATGACTCCAACAAAGTGTTTGCGAACATGAATTCAACAAGGACACAACACACCTATATTTCGTCAACTACAGCAGAGTAGGAAGTGTGATTGGGATTCGACTGGGTATCATCGCGCCATATCCCCATAGCAGGCCAATACAGCGGTGCAGAAAGAGTTCTGCTCAACTTATTCTATCTACGCGGCCTCCTCAGAACTTGGTCTATAGGATGCATTTTCATTGCTCACGTGGTCCGCGCCTTAGTAGAAAAGGAACAGATCGCTTACGTCCTCGTCCTCGTCGCCGACAAACTCCTTTCGAAGAAGGAGCCTGATCAGAGACTCATGAAGGTCCTTCATGTCGAGGATACCCCTCTTTTTCTGGTCGATGTACGAAACATCGATGACAATACGCTTAAGGTTCGTTGTAGACAGAGCGTTCTGATCCAGCAAAGCAGTCAGTCGCTCGGGCGTACCAACGCCAAAGTCGATCCTAAAATTTCGTCAATCATAAAAAGTAGAAGGACAAGAGATCCTATACTCACTTGTTCTTCTTCAGATGTGCCACCTGCTCAGCGACCTTCATGTGCTTCGCAAACAACTTAGCAACATTTGGGTCCTTAATGCCTTGCTTCGGAAGGCCAGTCTTCAAAGCTCTGAACACATCTGCAGCTCGGATGCCCGATGCTGTGACGACGAGTGTGTGCGGTGCCCCTGTAGGTTTGGCGTCTGTTGGATCCAGTTTATTTCCACTTTTCTTTTTCACGAATGCTGCAAGGTGCTCAAGAGTTCGCGGCTTGGTCCAACTACTACAGTCCTGTACAGAACGAGCTCATCATAATGTTAGAGGTTATTATTTTAGAAAGGAGACTGAAAGTTACCTGGAATGAACTGTTCGTCAAGCTCAACTGTGCTAAGGTCCTTCCCATAAAGCCGCGTCCGCGCATTGATGTAGTCGGCAAGAAGCTGGCTATCCATCCGTTCAAACGCATGGTTTATTCCTAACTCTTGATCAAGATCGTCTTCGTCGATTTCCTTCATCTTTTGTTTCTTCTTTTCTTTTCTCTTCGCCTTCTTGGCGGCCTTTTTGCTTTCCTGGGTAGCTTCAGCCTCATCGCCTCTCTTCCGCTTTCTGGAATCGACTATGGTATCGAACTCCGCGTCAATGAGGGGGACGCCTCCTTCTGATTCTGAGTCCGACATTTTGCTGCTGATTTTGTGGAAGAGAAGTGCAATAGTTCATCGCCGCAGGGCATTAGATATTTCGAAATTTTGGGAGTCACGTGGACTGTTATCGATAAAGCGGGAGCTTGTCTCCTTTCGGCAAGGCCTAACGACGCGTCTTCAATATCAACACTAACAATCACTATTCCGTATGTCCAGTAATAGACAACCAACCTACTTACCTCGCGGTTTACCCGAACATTGCCGCCATACACATGTCTGAATCTGCGCGCAAGAAGCAGCGTGTCACGCCGCCGCGCGTATCAGATGGAGCTACAGCTACGGGAACTTTGTATGCTGATGTATGCGCCCGCCTCGGTTGTAAAGAAATGTGCTAAATCTTCTTGTAGTTGCATCAGCTTGCTGGAATACTCCCGAAGCCGACTACACCCTTCGGTCGAGCTGCCAGCGCTGGCCCTACATCTGGAAGTAGACGAACACCCACGAACATCGTAGTCCGAACTCCAGGAACGGCAGCGCGAACACCGCGAGGAGGAGCAGCAACAAGACACACGCCAGCACGTCGAAATGCACCAACTACACCACATGCGATTCGAGCTCTTAAGGAACGTGCAAATGCTGCGAGAACACCGGGAATACACCGGAGGAGGAGTGGCAGGGTTCAGAGGGAGACACCGAGAGATATGCTACGAGATTTGAGCAGAGTTCTGGCTCGCGATACCCGACCAGTCCAGTCATCTCCCAAAGACCAGATACCACGGAACCCCGCCCTCGATCTTCCGGATGTCGAAGATGGCCCTGATCTTGACAGGCCACGTCTGTCCATGCCTCTGGGCGATATGTATGACGATGATAGTTTTCACGATGCCCCACCGCGACGTTCGCTTTTACCATATTTGCCGGATGATGTGGACAACGGAACGATGCAATCGCTGGAATTCGGCAGACGAGCGCTTAGCGAGGACCCGCGCATGATGTATAATAACAGGCTCAGTGAACGATTCGGCGACCTCACAGAGCTCGGCATTGAAGAGGAAGAGTATGAGATTGATGGCACATTCATTAACCGGAGAGCTACTCTTCACCCAGATCAGCTGCTCCAAGCAGACATCGAAGATGATCTGGACGATACCAATACCGAGATACGGGCGCTGACAGGGCGGCAGGATGGACGACAAAGCGATACCAACCTCAGTGATTTTGGCGAATTTAATGACGGAGATGATGAGCCAACTTTTCGATTTAATATTCCGCAGCGCATTCGTGCGCCAATGCAGGAAGAGCCACTCGAAGAATTGCGGGAAAACCCGCAGGATAACCTACAGGACGATAACAGCGATGAAGAGGGCAATGAGGATGCTGGCCTTGACAGTAACACCGACTTAAAAAGGAATGGTCATGTCATCGAGGATACCAACAATGCTACAGCTGACTTCGAAATTACTGGATGGGAGTCCGACCATGGTGCAGAAGACGACACGGATCTCCAAGCTTATCGCGAAGAAATATCAGCGATGGACCGCAGTCTTCAAGAAAAGTCTCCTGAGCACTCCGCTACCCGCGAACAACGGCCACGAAAGCAGCGGAAAGAGGTCAAGACATCTAGGATTGGGCTCGAATATTCTTCCTTTCATGCAGGAACCGTCAAGCGTCTCGCAAACGGCTTTGCCAAATCTCATAGCAAGATGAAGATCAGTAAAGATACGCTTGCCGTATTGGTGCAAACAACAGACTGGTTCTTCGAGCAAATAGGAGAAGATCTGAAAGCCTACGCTGACCATGGAGGCCGGAAGGTGATTGAAGAAAGCGACGTAGTCGCTGTCATGAAGAGGTATGTACAGTTTACGTCTCATGTACAGTTATATACATGTCGCAACTATGCAATGACTGACTATCTTCGACCAGGTCGCGTCAGATCACAAGCAACAGCACGACCTTCTCTCTAGCCCAGAAGATGCTGCCACGAGAGCTGTTGCAAGAGCTACGAATGAATTCCATGCCAAAGTTTAAGAGGCAGAAGCGCAAGCGAATAGAGGCTGTGGAAGAAGAAGAGGATGCCGATTGAAGTGCGACCAACTCCAGTAGAGCTGTGCTCAATTCCAGTCGACACTGTGTCGTACTCGCCGTTGCGTCCCAGACAACGGCTTCTTGACCACCATCCAGAACATGATCGAAGTAGCCAAACTCAGCGCATACCTACTTCATCAGCATTGTACTCGAAGAGGCGCAGGAGGTACTTACCAGGTGAAGATGTACTGTGTGTGGTTGTTCCTCATATTGACGGCTGCGATTCTCCCAATAGGGATACCCTTTGGTTCTCTCTCGTAGGAAGTGAGGAGATCCGGCGCTATCGTTCAATTAGATATCCTATTTCAATTCATCATCAACGTCAAACACTCACTCATCGTCTCTTCTACCCACACTGCCTGACTTCCAGTGTGCGCTGCCATCCGCTCCACGTCTGGGAAGTACCATTCCCCCTTCTCTGGATTGCTTGCTGGCGTGAACATGTTCTTCGGTGGGGGTTGCCTCAGCAGTCCCTCAATATAGACCTCTCCTTCTGGCAAGGCGCCCTCCTGCTTTCTGTACCACTGCTTCACTACATTCTTGTTGATCCAACCTCTGCAGCATAAGATCTTGTATTTGTTTCCCCTCTCATCAGTCCGCTCTAAAGGCGTTACAACAGTATATCCCTCCTCTCCCTCAAGCATGCGTGGCCCAATCAACATCTCCTGATCATGCCTCAGCACGCCCCGCGCATATACCCTCCGATAATCAAAGTCTTTGATAGCATTCGGATCTATCCTTAGCGGAAGCTCAAGCGGCGGAAAAGTCAATCGGTCTTCGAACCGCGCCACCAGATCTGTCTTCCAGCCCAACCTCTGCACCTGCCAACAGCCTAAGCAGAACGCTGTCACAGGGATTATCGCCAGTATGATCAGCCCATATCCGTGCTGTTTCCCCACTCTTGCCATCTTTGTAGGTCGATCCAGGATGGAGACAAAGTTCGGATCAAGGGGTGTGCTGCTATCTGGTGCGCCGCCTATGTGTCGTCGAAATTGCAGTTGCTGGACTTTGAGCTGTTCGCGGAAGCGTTGGCGGAGGCATTGAGGGCGTGCCCAGGGCGACGGACGCAATGACGAAGTTGACTTGAAGCCATGCTGTGAGTAGTACCGCCGGAAGAGGTTCAGGAAGGGATTTGGCTTCGACATCGTTGCTGTGTCGTCACATCGCGGTTTGCGACTTCAGAATTGAGATCGGAAGATCAACGGGCCAGCGTTGCCGGACTTAGACTAGTGGCCGAGGCACCAACCTAACCTTCCATCTGGTCAACACCACGCCCACCTTGTAAAAGTTCAAAGCAGATACTATGACGGAAGCGCAGGTCCAGCCAGTCTCCCGACTGGCCCTCGAGGCCCCCGAAAAGGATTGCCTTATCGCACAACTTGATCGCCTCATGGAACGGTACCTAACCACGCTGGATCAATACCAGAAGGCTCAGCAACAGCTGACCGCATATATGTCCTCCGTAAGAAGCCAACGTGCATTATTGCTAGCCTTTTCTGATGTTGGATGATGCGCAGGGGTACCTATCTCTAGCTCAGGCCAACTTTAACAACACGTCTGGAGCTCGCTATGGTCAAGACTACTACGACGAGCGAATGCAAGCTTCGAGGAGAGTGTAAGTCAGACCATCTCTTACTTACGCCCGGTCTGTTTGGTCCCTCACTGCATGCTGTTGACCCTGCAGAAGGTCTCACTCACCTGACGAACTCGCCGTAATTTGGAGGGAGCCATGGAAACATGTTGGCGGTAATTCGAGGCGGATATGCGCACTTTGTTATCTCAATTTTCCCTCTCTTTCCCTAACGACACTGTTCTTCATTTCCGGAAGCTTTCGGCTGATAAAAATAGATCTTTGACCGTTGAAGAGACCAGCATTGGCTTTCGAGTTTCCGCCCCGGACTTGGTGGTCCCCGGTGCGGCGGAGGCTGATGCCCAGAGAGGAGCCTCAGCCACGACCACGGCGACCGACCCTCCAGAAGCGAACAACGCCTCATCTTGGGCCACCACGAAGTGTATCACCCCTCTTCGATGGTTTGGCATTCTCGTTCCACCAGCACTGAAGGCTGCGCAAGCCACGTTTACATCTGCAATTGAGCGTCCTATACCCCAATTAGTATCACTTGTCAAAGACCTCAGGATGCAGGAAATCGACATAGCACGGCTAAGAAAGCAGCTAAAAAGGTTAGATCTCAAGACTTAAACCATTCCATGTTGCAATTTCAATCACAATAGCTCTTCATCAACAATCTTGCATCTAGCATCGTCTGTTGTTCCCACATTTCCTTGAAATCCATTTTACTGGCGAGCGCCAGACACTGCCTCGAAGGACCTCTTTACGTTATGAATGGCATTTCAACGAGTTCTCGTGCATATGTCTTTCAGATCGACCAGCGTGTGGCAGGTGCCCAGGAACCGAGTTGGTCTTGCATTGGTCGAGTCTCCTGTCAGCATCTGCATCCAGTAATCGATTATGTTTCATGCGGCCCATGTCCTTAACATCACCGACCGGGGATTTTTTACCTGCTCGTTTCGAGCAATTCTCAAGTAAGCTCCTGCTGACGGGTAATCGAGGCCTGCATGATATCGCAAAAACACCAATGTTCAGTTCTTAGGTCCTCAGTTATTTTCGAAGATCACCAATTGGAAGGCCAATACTCGAAGCCTCATTACTCGACACAGCTGGATTTGGGTGAAGCACCTATTCCCGCGGTCGCCGTATGTCGCTATGTAGGATCGTGGCACGCTACGCACTGGCGTGCGAATGTCCGTATAGTGAACGCATTGACCAAAACGTGTTGGCTCCGCCCAGCGCATTGCCCGAATAGGTCGTTCTTTTCTCAATTGCATGTCCGATTACCGCATATAATAGACACTGTCCGCCACCCTCCAAGTTTCATTCTCATCACACAACAATCATCTCTTCCATCTCTTCCTATCTCTTTCCTCTTTCTTTAGTTGCTTCGAGTTCCCTTCGCTTGTCTCCGGCTGTGCCACTCTTTACAACACATCTTTCATTCTTATATTGCTTTCATCTTGTCCACTACATTCTTTGAGCCTACATCTTCGCTATGTCTTCCAAAGCTTTCTTTGCGCTCTCTGCGCTTGTCGGTTTCGCTGCTGCCGTTCCCCAGTATGGTGGATACAACCCACCAGAGCCATCTTCTCATGGAGGCTACGGTACTCCCCCGCCTGAGACGACAGAGGCTCCGGTCCCTTCCTCGACCCTACCTGCTATCTGCATCACCACCTCGACCTTGGTCAGCACTGAGGTGATCACGTCAACTGATCTTATCACCTCTACTGCCATTGAGACGAGCACCGCGATCGAGAGCCAAACATCAACCGTCATCGAGACCAGCACCGCCGTAGAGACCAGTACCGCTCTGGAAACCAGCACGGCTGTAGAGACTAGCACCCTGATCTCTACCGAAATCCAGACATCGACATCAATCTTCACGAGCACTGCCATTGAGTCGAGCACAGTGTACATCACTGTCACTGACACGGTCACTCCCCCTTGCACAGAGGTGCCACCTCCACCCCCGGTTACCTCTGATTATCCTCCACCCCCAGTTTCGACTGGAGATGTGCCACCACCACCAGTTACCTCTGATTCACCCCCACCTCCGGTTTCGACAGGAGATGTACCACCTCCACCTATTACCTCTGATTCACCCCCACCACCTGTTACAACTGATGCACCGCCACCACCCTTCACTACAGAGCCCCCGACTTGCACTGATGAGACAATCACTACATATGTGACTGCGCCGCCACCACCACCAGCAACTTCGGATTCCCCACCTCCACCCGTGACTACCGGTGACGTGCCGCCGCCACCTTATACATCAGAAATTCCCCCTCCTCCCCCAGTGTCCAGTTCCATTGACACCACATGCACCGAGTCCATTGTCCCAACCCCATCGACTACTGATTCGCCCCCACCCCCAGTTACCACTGGCGATGTGCCGTAAGTAACACCTAGCTTTCTGATACTGTCAAGCATTTGCTGATCATAATACAGGCCCCCGCCATCAACTACGGAGATTCCCCCTCCCCCACCAGTCGACACTACCTGCACAGAATCAAGCACCCCCACACCGAGCTCCAGCGCACCAGTAACAACCGACTACCCAGAGACAACCGTAGTACCATCCACAACTCTCCCAGGCGGTTACCCACCGGTCGAGACGGCCCCCGTGGAGAGCACCACTCTCCCAGGCGGTTACCCACCAGTCGAGACAGCCCCCGTGGAGAGTATGCCTGTTGAGAGCACCACTCTCCCGGGAGACTACCCTGCGCCTACCCCTACCCCTTCCAGTGGAGGATACGGAGGTGGCTACAGGGCTAAGAGGGCTGCGCGCGGGTACTAGAGCAGACAATCAAGATGAGTGAGGAGCAAATGAGTTGGATAATGGGGAAGGAATGCAATCATTTGGCGAGCGTTGCACGAGCATGAGCATGGCATGGTTTGGGCATGATTCTTTCCTTCTTGACACTCCTTTGGGAGGCGAGCCATTAATGTTTTTTGTTTTGAGTTGCAAATTTTCACTTCGTTACGGCACCTGGCTTAAGGCTTAGGTTGCTATACATACTAGGGTCTGGTTATAGACATATTTTTTTCCTTTGGGTTTGCTAGAAATTACTTAAAATCTGTTGCATTTTCTATTGCATTTACAATTGTCTTCTGCGTTGCTTGGTTTTCGATTCTAGGGACTAGGCTAAAGTCGAGGACTTCGGACTCTGAACTTTGACTTTGCGCATCCCTGCCTTCCTACTCTTGGCACTTTCCCAAACAGAATGCCACGACTTTCCGCAGTTGGGACTGCCGCAAACCAAAGGATGCCGAGCCTTACAGCCACGTATTCCCAGTTCCGTAAATCTTAAGGTCCTGTTCCGTCAAATGTCTATTTCGGACTTCGGGATGCGGGAGCGCAAGTGCGGTTATGTTGTGGCGCAGAGGATCTGAAACATCCGCAACCGGGGTTCTAAATGCGGTTAGGGGGATTTCGTGTGAGATTTCTGAAATGAAGAGGTAGGGTATAAGTGTTGTAATGGCTGATGTACGCTGAACTGTCTTGTATCAACCCTGAAACGGTGGAGGTAAACAATCTCTAACATGTGTTTCCCCCCCTTTTGCACTGGAATAGTTTTATGGCGAAATGGACCGAGCGGAATTCATGAAGAGGACTGATCAATCGGAATGAGAGATCTGTATATTGAAAAAAATGTTGACAGGAACTCTAGCTCCCCATAAGTCTACCGGAGGGTCCCAAGCACACCGGGCAAGTTGAGGAGAAGGTCCACGTTCATCGCTTACAAAAGGTACAGACTCCATTTACTCTAAAGATTTTTTTTTTTGGACAATCGAAGCCGGGACGTCAAACGACTAATATCTAGAAATAGAGCACTATTTGTCAAGATTTCAGCTCAGGGTAAGCTAGAGGAATTGAAGAGGCAAGGAATCGATGCATGCATTGAGTCTTGTTAACAGTACGACACTCCATAACGCCTGCTTGCTGAGTCGAGGTGCAGAAGCCTAATGCAATCTCAAGTTACTCCTCCCATCCCATATCGATCTGTTCCGTCGAACATACACATCGGTGGGTCCGTTCATGCGTGATTTCGTCCCAAGGGAATACCGGTTCGACCTCCTTTGTCCACGTCCATCTGCTCGTGTGGCCCATTTGTCTACTTTTCCGATTCAACGCTTGCGCTCAAAGTAGGTCGAGGCGGAGAAGACGGCGACGCTCTGGTCCATGGTCCATTCGCCGACCCACAAGTAGTTATCGATCCATTTCTTCAGGCCAGGTGTTTCTGTGAACTTTTCTGGTTGAACACTGGGACTGTCCCGTCCCCGGAGGGGGAGCGGGTTTATGTTAGCGCGACGTTTTATGCTCTATTCGGTGTAGTGGAGTGGAGCGGTGTTTGTGTGAGAGTGTTGCGGGTTATGGTTGTGGTCCACGGCCGGGGAGGCAAGAGAGGGATTTAGGGTATTCGCGCGTGGGGGAAGGAGTGGACCTACGTGAGGCCTGTGGAGCGTCGCACGCCGGCGAGGAAAGCGGATACTGCAAAGGTGAGCAGGGGGAAGGGGGAAGGGGAGGCACGAGGTATATGGACGTACATAGGACCGCGTCAAAAGCGTAGTGAGCAAACTTGCCGAGCTGGAGACGTGTGAGCTGTGGAGGGCTGGGACGGGCTGGGTGAACAAGACGGATTACGTACAACCATGATGGCGTGCGGTGTAGGCGAGGGCGAGGGCGAGGGCGGAGGTGTTGGTGTAGGTGTTGGGGTGAGGAGGACGCGGAGGAGGATAGAGCTGATGGCTATGTGGTTGCGGGTTGCTGTGTGGTGTTGAAGGGGGTCGTATGTTGCATGTCCAGGTGTAACGTCAAAGGCGAGCGGTGAGTGGCTGGTGGCTTAGTCATGCGGATGCAGGTGCTGTCTCTCGTGCCCTCTCGCGCCCTCTCGCGCTCTTCATCCTCGGTGATGCGGATGGTGCGGGCAATGTAGGAGAGGATCGCTATTGCGGATATAAAGTATAAAGGGCGTCGGTCCCCTCATTTCTGACTACTGCTACCATGTAACCCGGCCAGCCCTTTGTTTCTCGCCTCGTCTCATCCCTGGACGCTTCCGCGACGCCATCTCGCGCGCAGGAGCCAGCGCTGGCCAGACCCCGCCAACGAGGTTGAAATTTTCAATCAGATTTCGGATTGGGAGCATGGAGGTCGCAGGCTGGCCGTGTGGGCGTGGAGCTTATCGGTGGGGGAGCAGCCTGCCCGCCGGTGATGCAACGGGGTGGGGTGTGTGAAGCAAAGCAATAATTAGCAGTGTACAGTATAAGAGCACTCCAGACAGCTCCTATCACCAGCTGTCCCATCACCACGCAGTGCTCTCACCCTTAGCCTCACCCTCACCCTCACCCTCACCATTCGCCTGACTCACTGCGAGGCTCGCCGTCGCTCATCTGCCCCACGCAATCCGAGGAATTGCAAGTTTTGCCGAACTGCCCCTCAACAACAATTCGCGCCGGAGACGTGAGCCAGCCCCAGCCCTAGCAACAACTAACAGAAAAAATAAACTCGCCCGTCTGCAGCTTGCTGACCCGATCCAGAGCTTCTCAACAGCACCTGCGACCACTTGACAAAAGCCTTCACTGCCC
>BLYF01000040.1:82334-119374 GCA_014905255.1 Herpotrichia juniperi | reverse complement strand
CTCTACCTCTACCTCTACTTCTACCCCTCCACCCCCTCCATCCCCCTTCACACATACACCCCGCACCAGCCATGGCCAACGCTCTCGACCACCTCAACGCCGGCCGCACGCGCATCGAGTGGCTCTCGCAGCTCAACACCGAGTACCACCCTGCTAAGGAATACCGCCGCACCTCCATCATCGGCACCATTGGCCCCAAGACCAACTCCGCCGACAAGATCAATGCCCTCCGCAAAGCTGGCCTCAATGTCGTCCGCATGAACTTCTCCCACGGCTCGTACGAGTACCACCAGTCCGTCATCGATAACGCTCGCAAGGCCGAGAAAGAGCAGGCAGGCAGGCCGCTTGCCATTGCCCTCGACACAAAGGGCCCGGAGATCCGCACTGGTAACACAGTGGACGATGCCGACATTCCCATCGCCGCCGGAGACATCATCAACATCACCACCGATGATCAATATGCCACCAAGAGCGACAACAAGAACATGTCCGTACACCTCCAGAGCTACCACTCCGCTTTTGCTAACACGCTTACCTCGCTAGGTACGTCGACTACAAGAACATCACAAAGGTCATCACTCCCGGCCGCATCATCTATGTCGATGATGGTGTCCTGTCCTTTGAGGTCCTTGAGGTGGTTGATGATCAGACCCTCAAGTGCAAGTGCGTCAACAATGGCAAGATCTCTTCCAAGAAGGGTGTCAACCTTCCTAAGACCGATGTCGATCTTCCCCCGCTCTCCGAGAAGGACAAGGCCGATCTCCGATTCGGTGTCAAGAACGGTGTCGACATGGTCTTCGCCTCCTTCATCCGTCACGGCAGTGACATCACTGCCATCCGTGAGGTCCTCGGCGAGGATGGCAAGGACATCCAGATCATTGCCAAAATCGAGAACCAGCAGGGTCTGAACAACTTCGACGAGATTCTCAAGGAGACCGACGGTGTCATGGTTGCCCGTGGTGATCTTGGTATTGAGATTCCCCCGAGCCAGGTCTTCATCGCCCAGAAGATGATGATCACAAAGTGCAACATCGCAGGCAAGCCCGCCATCTGTGCCACGCAGATGTTGGAGTCTATGACCTACAACCCCCGCCCAACCCGTGCCGAAGTCAGCGATGTTGGCAACGCCGTTCTCGATGGTGCTGACTGCGTCATGTTGTCTGGTGAGACTGCAAAGGGCAACTACCCTGTCGAGGCCGTGACTATGATGCACGAGACCTGCTTGTTGGCCGAAGTTGCCATCCCATACGTCAACGCATTCGACGAGCTGAGGAAGTTGGCTCCGATCCCATGCCCTACCACAGAGACCTGTGCCATGGCTGCGGTCAGCGCTAGTTTGGAACAAAATGCTGGTGCTATCCTGGTCTTGACTACGAGGCGAGTTCCAATTCCATCGTCTATACTGTTTGGCAGTCACTAACAATTCTCAGTGGGACCACTGCTCGCCTCGTCTCAAAGTACCGCCCTGTGTGCCCTATCATCATGGTCAGCCGTAACGCAATGGCCTCACGAGTACGTTCACTCGCATGCTTAATCCATTCAGCTACTAACAATCACAGTACTCCCACCTGTACCGTGGTGTCTATCCCTTCTACTTTCCCGAGGCCAAGCCCGATTTCAACAGCGAGCCATGGCAGGAGGATGTTGACCGCCGCCTGAAATGGGGCATCATGAACGCAATTAAGCTCGGTGTCCTCAATAAGGGAGACACCGTCATTTGCGTCCAAGGATGGAGAGGCGGCATGGGCCACACGAATACGCTCCGCATTGTCCCCGCTACTGAGGACCTTGGGCTGGACCTTGAGGCGTGATTGTAGAGTATTCAACTAATATAACGAATAGCTTCTTAGTCAACGACATCACTATGGGAGGGCAGATACCCGCGCGGCAAGACTGCAAGCACCATACGGCGTGGGCATCACTTCGAGACGACATATCTGGTGTAGATTTTGGCTTGCGGTTACAGCTTGTTTTGGTGCGCCATCACATGAATCAAATCTACCAGTGCGGTTTCAGTGTTCAAACCCAATTGGAACTGAAGTTCTTGGTGATATATATATACCTTTGTGTGCTAGACAAGTAATGCGTCTCTACCTGCTATTCTAATTCATACTGCATAGAAATATGCCAGTGAGTAAGTACATGATCGAACGAACCGTACATTATGCCAGCTAGTTTACTCCAGGCTCTAAATGGTCGAGGAAATGCTCAGAAGAGACTAGCTTACCGGAAAGGGAAGGCGCGACTTGGCGCTTGGCTTCGTGAACTCATAGATGTCGCAACAAAGCCGGCGCAAAGCCAACAGTTTTCACCTCACACGACCGCCAACATGAATATCGCCGCCCTTGTAAACCCCGTCGCCGAGACACCCCGACGCTCTCTCTCAAACTCTCACTCCATGACGGCGTCCAGCCCCATCACGTCCGCGGCGAAGCTCCCAACTCCACCGGCAACCACCACCCACAAACAGTTGTTGCAAAAGCGCAATCGTCACGATCCCAAGCCCATCTGGGCTGTCCTGGAGCACGAAGTCATAGAAGGAGAGCAGGAAGCGAAACGTCAACAGCTCGAACTGCGTCAGCAATCACGGCCACCACTTCCAACGACGCAAGCGCATCCTCAATCCAGGTCTCAACCTCCGCCGAATGGCCAACGAAATGGCACTCCTTCCGTCGGCGGTCCTTCATCACGGGGACTTACGGGATTCGAGCGCCCCGTGTCCAACGATGCCCATGTCTATGACGAGATGGCGCGCGAGGTTTGCGACTTCCTTTGGCACAACATCGTTGAGAATAAGGAGCTTCGCAGCGCAATCGCCGAGTCTCCCGCTACTGAGGTTGAGATAGAGGCACGATGGGGGCAGATCCAGGAGCGACATACAGGCGATCGTCTTAGTAGCTACCACAGCACTGAGTGTGTCCTCAAGCCGCACGTTGCGGAGTCAACCAAGTTCGAGAGCACCATGTCCATCGAGCAGCATAGGAGGATGAATGGATATCTAAACAAGCAGGTGGAGGACTCTAAACCTCCGAGCGCTCGGACTACTGTGACCTACAAGCATACCCATGAGGCGGACATGTTCTACGAACTCAATCGGGCAGGCTTCGAGCTGCTGCCTCTCTTAACACAACGGCTTATCACATCGCCAAGCCGACAGAGGATCCGCGTCACTCGGGATATGAAGACGGGCCAGGTCATTCGGAAGATCATCAAGCACCGCATCGCCAACCTCGAGATTAGCTCCCCACAGACTGAGTGGGACTACCGAATCGGCATCAATCTTGAAATAGAGTTCCCTGGGGCCATCGACACACTGAAGCCGGTGATTGAGGCTGGACGGACTGTCGAGAGCATGGAGCGAAAGAAGGACCGTGTCTCATACAGCTGGCTCGGTGCGTACCAGATCGATCTTACACAGGTTGCCCAGGATTCGTCCAAGAACCACGAGTTGGAACTTGAACTCAACGGCGTGGTAATGCTTGACGCAGCCACGAGGCTCCAGAAGAATGAGCCGAACGACTTCGAGGGCTTGATCGCGGGTATGTTGAATAATCTGCGGGTGCTTTCGCGCGAGGTCACTCCACCCAAGGTGCATGCTTGAATGCTGGGCGTATGCTTGATACGCGTGTAACAGTACGGGTGTATCATTTCTTTTGTCTCGCATTATGGCAGGTGCATGGTCTGCCTGGGAATTGGAATTGGAATTGGAACTGGAGCTGGAACTGGAATTTGGGCTGACAAGGAGCTACTACAGCATCTGGGATGGAGTTTGATGCATTTAGCATAACGAAGATACCCATTGTTTGCATACACAACTCTCGTCTTGAATGTACCAAAAATGCGTACAATGATATGCAGATACACGCTGCAAGCTGCGACCAAGGCATTTGCGAATAAAGTGAAGTCTCACAAGCATTTTTTGTGACCGGACCGTGACGAGGCTCGGTGGTGCCTATTTTATATGGCTGGCGAAACGCACGCACATGCTTTTGCTTGGCATTGCTCCATGATCAGTTGCGCGCGCTGTCTCGGTGCTCGAACACCACCCCAACATTTCCACCAAGGCTCTGCGCCATCTCCATCACCCCAACATCTTCCTTTTCTCGTCTTCCCTTCACCGCGCAAGGCACATCACCGCCCTTGCATTACACAACCACAAAGTGCTGTTCCGACCCAGCAAGCCTTCCGGGCGCCACGCAGCCCATCTCCTTCCACCGACTTCCCTCCCCCAGGACGACTCCACCACCGCCATCTAGGATCCGCCAGTTTCTGCATCAACACCGCTCTACCACCCACAACCTCCCTCCACGATGGTCGGCCTCACCTCAGCTGCCGGCATCGTCGGTTTCCTCGCGGAACCCGACCCAGCTCTGCGCTCCTTTGCCCTGCACCGGTTGAACGAGGAGATCGACCTCCTGTGGCCGGAAGTCGCTGGATCTGTCAGTCAGATGTAAGTTGCGCTCCGGGTTCTGTCCATACGCTGGATGGGGCATGTAGCTAACAGTCGTCTGCGTCATAGCGAGGCTCTGTTTGAGGATGAAGCATTCCCGGAGCGCGAGCTCGCAGCCCTTGTCGCGGCCAAGGTCTACTACCAGCTGCAAGAATACGACGAGAGCATGGGCTTTGCGCTCGGAGCTGGCAAGCTCTTCGACATCCACCACTCTGGCGAGTTCGAGGAGACAATCCTGGGTGAGTCTTCTTGTTCAGACAACCACGTCATGTCTACTATGCCGACGTGGTTCTGCATTCAGTCCTGCCAAAGATAGCCTTTCCTCTTCATGAACCAGCAGCTAACATTCTGCAGCAAAATGTCTCGACACGTATATCGCGCTGTCGGCCATGCACAACCCCTCTACACCCCTCAGCAAGCCAAACCAGTCGCCGCCGCAGTTGATCACATCCTTTTCCGGGGGCGCGGCTGGGGCTGCCAGCACATCAGCCAGCCTGACCTCACCAATAACCCCCTTCTCGCAGTCCGCCTTACCATCCAAATCCCTTCTTTCGCGGCAAGATTCCAGTACTTTCGACCCCACGATTCCCGGAGGAGGTAATGCTGGCGTTGTGGGCGCACATCCAAGCCCCTTGGTACTTCCTAGGAGCGTACAGAAGAACCTCCAGGCTACCATTCGACGCATTTTTGAGAGCTGCTACGAAAACGGCGACTACAAGCAAGTGGTTGGAATTGCAATCGAAGCGCGGAACCTAGAGGTCTTGAGGGAGTCATTTCTTCGAGCGAGCCAGGATGAGAAGAAGAGGGGCAAGAAACCTGTGTCTGGCACACCTTCTAGCAGCGAGGAGCTAATGGAGTACGTGCTTGACATCTGCATGAATGTGGTTCAGGAGAGGGGGCTGAGGAACGACATCCTCCGCCTGATTCTAGAGTTGCTCAACGACATTCCTAACCCGGACTATTTCTCGATTGCCAAGTGTGTTGTTTACCTTAATCAACATGCTATGGCTTCGAATCTTCTCCGACAGCTTGTGCAAAAAGGCGATGGCAGATCGCTTGCTGTGGCTTATCAGATTTCTTTTGACCTTTACGAGAATGGCACACAGGAATTCCTTGCTAAGGTCATGGATGAATTACCAGATACAGAGGAGAAGAGCGACGAGGCTAAGCCCGATGCTAACGGGGATGCATCACATAAGTCACGAGCTGAGGACGCGGGCGAGACCGATGGTCTGCTTTCCAATGTGGATACTAGCAACGAGGCGCCAACAATATCGACGGTCGTATCGCGTACAAAGCAGAAGCAACCGACCGAGGAAGAATTGAAAGCCTTTACTTCAGTACGACACGTCCTCCGGGGTACTAAGAGCATTGAACTCAATCTCGAGTTCTTGTATCGCAACAACCACGCCGATAAAAACATTTTGAACAAGATCCGCGACAGCCTGGAAGCCAGGAACTCCATCTTCCACACCGGTGTGACATTTGCGAACGCCTTCATGAACGCCGGTACCACCAACGATACATTCTTTAGGGAGAACCTGGAGTGGTTAGGTAAAGCCGTCAACTGGTCAAAGTTCACAGCAACTGCCGCTCTTGGTGTCATTCATCGAGGCAACATTACGCAAGGACAGAAGCTCCTGGAGCCATATCTCCCCAAGGATACTGTTTCTTCAGGCTCGCATTTCGAACAAGGTGGATCTCTGTTTGCCTTGGGACTAATCTACTCCAACCATGGAACACATGTGCTGGACTACTTACTCAAACAATTTCAGAACGCCTCTGAGGAAGTTATTCAACACGGCGGTGCTCTCGGGTTGGGAGTGGCTGGTATGGCAACAGGCTCGGAAGACATCTTCGACGCTTTCAAGAGTGTCTTGTACACAGACTCGGCTATCAATGGCGAGGCTGTAGGCCTTTCAATGGGCCTTGTCATGCTCGGCACTGGCAATATCAAGGCTCTTGAGGAGATGATTCAGTATGCCCACGAGACTCAGCACGAGAAAATTGTTCGCGGGCTCGCTATGGGCATGGCCTTGATCATGTATGGCCGGCAAGAAGCAGCAGATGAGCTCATGAATGGCCTTCTGGATGACCCTGATCCAACCTTGCGCTATGGAGGTATCATGACTTTGGCTCTAGCGTACTGTGGCTCAGGTAGCAACAAAGCCGTGCGTAGACTACTTCATGTCGCCGTTAGCGATGTCAATGACGACGTTCGACGAGTAGCCGTCATGAGCTTGGGTTTCGTCCTGTTCAGGAAACCAGGCAGCGTTCCTCGCATGGTCGAGCTTCTTGCAGAGTCGTACAACCCCCATGTCCGATACGGTGCTGCCATGGCCCTTGGGATTGCCTGTGCAGGTACTGGTCTCCACGAAGCTATTGATCTCCTCGAGCCAATGACGAAGGATTCGACTGATTTCGTTAGGCAAGGCGCTCTTATCGCTCTTGCCATGATCATGGTTCAGCAAAACGAAGCCATGAACCCCAAGGTTGCTACAATCAGGAAGACACTTGCAAAGATAGTCGGCGACCGCCACGAAGATGCCATGGCCAAGTTTGGCGCTGCCCTCGCTCTCGGTATCATTGATGCTGGCGGCCGTAATTGCACAATTTCACTTCAGACGCAGACCGGCAACCTCAACATGACAGCTATTGTCGGCATGGCCGTCTTCACACAATATTGGTACTGGTTCCCTTGCACCCACTTCCTTGCATTGAGCTTTACACCTACGGCCATCATTGGTGTTGACCAGGACCTCGAGATTCCTTCGTTCCAGTTTCACAGCAATACGAGACCGAGCATGTTTGACTATCCTCCGGAGCAGGAGGTGAAGACGGAAGAAGCGCCAGAGAAAGTCAAGACCGCAGTACTCTCCACAACTGCCCAAGACAAGCGTCGAAAACTCGTTAAGGCTCGACAAAACCGCCGTGAGAGCATGGACATAGATCAGGCTCCTACAACACCCAAGGTGTCTGCTTCAGACGACGACAAGATGGACATTGATGATGACAAAAAGGACGACAAAGAGAAGGCCGATGGAGAGGAAGGCACACCGTCGGCTGAGGCAACTAAGAAGAAGGCAGAAAAGGAGAAGATTGGCTATGAATTGGAGAACATGTCCCGCGTCCTGCCAGCTCAGGTGAAATACATTAGCTTCCCTGAGGAGCGATATGTTCCAGTGAAGAAGGTTAGTCATCTACCATGTTGTATGATCTTGTTCATTCGTGTACTAACATCTTGTAGCCAACTGGTGGTGTCATCCTCCTAGTCGATACCACACCGTCCGAGCCGAAGAGCCTTCTGGAACTGAAGGTGAAAAAGGCGGCACCAGTCCCGACCCCTGGTGGTGCAGGTCCGTCAGGGGACCAGGCGCCTGAGGGTGTGCAGGCAGCTCCGTCATCGGCGGAAGTGGATGACAACATGATCGACGAAGGGGCTAGCGAGGCAGATGTGCCTGGGGAATTTGAGTATCTCTCGGACGGAGGTGATGATGAGGATTGAAGCACCCATTGAAGGGAAAGAACATGCTTTTGTAACACTATTTTGGGCTTTCCAATCGGAGGACGAGACTTGATTGCATTCAACCAGGCGCAGGGAGGCAAGAGAAGCGGATTCAACAGTTCACTTAGACTTTGCTCAAGCAATGTATAATAGCCCATGCGGTCTGCGCACTTAAACGTGTATTTACATGCTATGGGTGATGTGGTGTATGCCGTCAATGCTAATGTTCGATGTGATGACCGATGAATGGCAGGTCACTGGACAGTCAAATATCGGCCCGAATTTTGACGTTCTTGGCACCAAATGTCAAGTCGAATGACCTCGTGGGAAAGATTGCAGTTCACATCAACCCGCAATGCACCTTCGACCGCCGCTACCGAGAGCAATTGCAATTCAAGATGCTACTACCATGTGTCTACGATGTTGGCGAAAGCTCTCCCGCACATCCGTGCCCCCGAGACTCCTCTTCTCGACATCCACTTCGATTAGCCAGGGCGCGGTAGCCCTGGGTAAGAGCAGGAACGCGCTACGCAAGGACTACTTCTGGACAAATACCACACTGAGGGAATCACTCGGAAGAACATTGTCACAGTCAAGACGAGAATCGCAAAGCACTGTCGCGGATTTCAAGGCGGGGGCGACAGGTCCAACAGCGGCCGAGGCACAAGGTGCTCCTCCGCGGGGAACTGAAGTTGAACAAGTGCTCCCACACAGACGGAGAAAGAAGGCGAAAGAACTTGCTGCTGCTACCGAAGCGGGTGGCCAGGGGAATTATCCCATAGCTTTGGACGCATCGTCGAAACTAGGAACCATTGCCGCGAATCTTCCCCAACGCTCCATCCGCCGAATCCTCACAACCTACCTCTCCCTCTCAAAACCACGCCTCAGCTTCCTCGTAGTTCTCACAGCAACCGCAGCATACTCCTTATACCCAGTTCCTGGGCTCCTCGCCCCCGCAGCAACAGCGACACCGTCTCTATCTACCCTCACCCTGCTGTTCCTCACCACAGGCACAGCCTTGTGCTCCGCCTCTGCAAATGCATTCAACATGCTCCTCGAGCCCGCCCACGACGCCAAAATGAGCCGGACGCGCAATCGACCGCTCGTCCGGAAACTCATAAGCACAAGAGGTGCTATGGTATTCGCGGTTGGATGTGGGATATTTGGCGTAGGAGCGCTATACTATGGCGTAAACCCCACAACCGCTTTCCTTGGAGCAGCAAATATATTCCTCTATGCAGGCGTATACACGCCACTCAAGCGGATGCATGTGGTTAATACTTGGGTTGGAGCAGTTGTCGGCGGCATCCCACCTCTCATGGGTTGGACGGCTGCAGCAGGCCAATGCGCACACGACGGGACATGGCAAGAACTATTATTTGGCGAGGACTCCATTGGTGGATGGCTTTGTGCGGGCTTACTCTTTGCATGGCAGTTCCCGCACTTTAACTCCTTATCCTGGGCCATTCGCGACGAATACAAAAACGCTGGATATCGCATGTTATGCTGGGTCAACCCCGCACAAAATGGACGCGTCGCGCTGAGGTACTCTATCCTTATGTTTCCTGTCTGTATTGGACTGAGTTACTGTGGTGTTACGGACTGGAGTTTCGTTATTACGAGTAGTGTGGTTAATGGGTGGATGACGTGGAAGGCGGTAGAGTTTTGGAGGGAAAATGGACATAAAGGGACGGCGAGAGGGCTATTCTGGGCGAGCGTATGGCATCTACCTATTGTCATGGTTTTAGCTATGGCGCAAAAGAAAGGTCTTGGGGAGAGAGTGTGGAGAAGCATATTTGGATATCCAGATGAAGACGAGGATGATCTGTATTACGAGGTTGTGGAGATGGACTCTAACAAAGGCAAAAGAGCGCCGTGAGTTGGTAAAGGGGGTGTATCATAGGAGCCATCTGAGGGAGGAGGGTTTAACAGTGAGTGGTTGGTCTCATTCTCCATACCTCTCTGGCATCCCACTTTGCTTCTCTCAGAAATAGATCGAAACATCTGCAGGGTTATCTGGTTTCCGGTTTATCGATCGCTGATCAGATTGCAGGCTCATGCACATGTCTCAATATTCGCTGTATTATATGTCATCAATAGAAATCTAGACAATCACGTCAAGACGCAGTGGGAATACACCAGGACTTCATGTACCCCTAATACAGAAGCTTCATCCGTACATCTACGCCATGCCGAGGTCCTTTAAAATCTAACACCATCCACATAGCCAACCCACCAAGCACTTACTAGGCTAGAGCAACATAGGAGAACATTAAACGTTTGGCAAAGTGACTTGTGCGTTAAGTATAATTGTGGTTCTCAAATGTTGCCACCTCTTTGGGGCATCTGTTGCTGATCCGCGGGCTCTAGTCTGAGCGTACTTCCATCTCATACTAGAATACCTGACGATCTCAGAATCCGTGTTTCTAGGCGGCAACATCTTCTGATGAGGCGGAAGTAACGATCGTTGTACAGGGTCATAATGAAGCTGCCCAACCAATATATATCCCAGGTCACGCGTTTCCACTACCGGCCGGGATCATGTACCAATCACACGATTTGGTTCATATAAACTTCATTAAATATCTAGTTCAAATACCTTGGGATAGGCACTAGTAAATGAATACACGGCAAAAACTGTCTCTTTACCCGCCGGCATTCTCAAGGAGGCGCCCGGGAGTCAAGAGTGGGCATACGAGTCACAGTCTGGGGTGCATATTAAACATATTTCTAGAATCTGGGGTGTGGTGTCACCATCTCGACCCAGATAGGAGAATTGCAATATGGTATGGTCTTATGGTGTTTAAAGTATATATACCGCTCCCCTTTCCATTCCTTCATTCTTGTTCCTCCAGGCCACACTCCATACCACCCTGTCCCAAATTCTTCGATCATTTCCGTCACCACGATGAGATTTCTCATCTCCACCGCCCTCCTAGTGGCCTCCGCAACAGCCCATTACACCTTCCCGGCTCTCGTCTTAAGCAACGCTGCCACTCCAGCATGGCAATACGTCCGCAAGACCACTAACTACCAGTCCAATGGCCCGGTAACGGACGTCACGTCAAACCAGATTAGGTGCTATGAGCTATCCCCGGGTACCGCTGCACCTCAGACTGCTACTGTGAAGGCTGGTGACTCGCTGGGCTTCACTGCTGCGAGTAGTATCTCGCATCCGGGCCCGCTAATGTTTTATATGGCGAAGGTGCCTGACGGGAAAACGGCTGCTACTTTTGATGGGGCTGGAAGTGTGTGGTTCAAAATCTATGAACAGGGTGCTACTATTAGTAGTGCTGGCATGGCGTGGGCAAGTCAAGGTACATTTCCAGTTTCCTTCTCCCTCCAAATTTCATCTCTACTGAGCGGAAAGGGTATTTAATGATGAGGGAATAATGCTGATGAAATAAAATAGGAAAGAGCCAAGTCACAGTCCCAATACCTAAATCCCTCCCCTCGGGTGAATATCTCTTCCGCGTCGAGCACATTGGTTTGCACTCTGCTTCTGCGGCTGGCGGAGCGCAATTCTATATCTCCTGCGCTCAGATTAAGGTTACTGATGGTGGGAGCGGAAGCCCGAGTCCGCTGGTTTCGTTCCCTGGAGCCTATAAGGCTACTGACCCGGTAAGTAAACGATTACGGTTGGGGATAAGAGGAGTCAAGCTAATGTTTGGGATAGGCAATTCAGATAAACATCTACTATCCGGTTCCGTCTTCTTACACTCCGCCTGGCCCAAGACCCTGGACGGGATAGAGTGTAAGATTAAGGTCAGGTGTTTGCACGATAAAGTGAGTGATAGTCGATCGCCGTGGGGAGTATGGTTTTTGATATCCTAAATGTGATCTACTGTTGTGTGCACCTCAAATGAGCGATTTCAACGTGTCGCTAATGGGTTAAATCTCACTTGAATGCATGCAGGTCCGATGATAAATTGGGAGGTCCTTGTTTTGTTCAGACCCTACCAACCGTCTCACTCCAACAGCAGTTCCTTTCAAGGGCCACTTTAACACGCTTCTATCACATGTAGGCCTAAAACTTTCATGCAACCACAATTGATGGCCCGGGTCTTCAGTGACTTTCTCGGTTGAAGCTTTACTCTTCCAAGATTTTGAATAGCCGTTCATCGTTGCACTTCTTGCCTTCCGCTGGCTGTCTACGTCAAGTCATCCTCCACTGGTCGATTGCAGTTCTGATGTCCGATTTGTTTGATGCTGATCACGCACTATGCATGCTGCATATATGAAGTCTTTTTCTCTGGTGGAGGGGATTAGTGGCTCTGCTCTGCCAGCTTGTCCACCCATGTAACGAACCTTGCTGTAAGCGATTCGACATTGTTCTTAGTATACTTTTATTCCAACTGGGCGTGTAACCTCGAAGTATTCTGGGCTACGATTCATGAAACGTGGGAACTGTTTCGGAGAATCGGTCAAGTATGCAGAGAAGTTGTAACATTACAATGGTAATACGAAGACGGATAGGGCTGAGCTGAATACTCTATAAGGCCACATCTCTACTACATTGCTAGTTTTGGGGTTCTAATTTACTCATGCTGCTAGATCTTCTGAAAAGTATCTATGGCGGATCTCTCTCAACTACAGCTTCTGTGATCACAGTTGGCGTAAGTGTAGCCCAGCTGAGCGGAATGACAAAAGGATCAGAGTTCCACGTCTGAGATGGTGTTTCGATCGGCCAAAGGCTAGGGCGTTGCTGAAAGAATTAGAGAGCATCTAGCCGCTCTGAATACAAGGCCAGCAACAAAGGTGACTACGAGGCAGTGAGCGGTGTATGTGACTTCACGCTTCACTAAAATTTGCTAAATAGGACAGACGGGCTAGTTCGGTGCCCAGGCCGAGACTTCAGTAATTACTAATGCTGTCCTTTGTAAGTGAGCTCTTCAAAGTCTTGATACTTAGAGGTTGGGAATTATTCTATATCTGGTTGTTCGGTTTGTGCTTCTCTAACCTACAAAAGCATCCTACAACTTGCTGATCTACACAGACGCTGAACAAACATCCTACTTGAGAATCCCACAAATAATTACACGATCACTTCTTTAAACCAGATTATTAGCCTTGATTCAAAGCAGTTCCAGTACTCTTGGACTCTTAAACTACGGATGCATCACCATTGCCAGGAATCTGGTTGACGAAAAAGCTTTTTGGAATTAAGCTTGAAAGTCAAGCTACCATAATTTGAGCTCACGCTTTGGATTGCCGGCTCGCTGTCATAAGTGGTTGCATGAAAACAAATTCCTAACCGAATGGGACAACAACAACAATGCAAAAAGTGATATAGAGGCCTCATCAACTGCTCCCTCATGATCAAAGAGTCCAATTTCCGTGGACTATACCTGTAGTTGCAATGGGCGCCACGACTCCCCACGCCTACAACCAAGGATGACTACGAACCGCCCCCAACGTCTGAAAGACCTGTCTCGACCTTTTCGGTACTTGAGAAATCTCCAAGAGGCAATATTTGGAGACGACACTCCGCTTGCTGGTCCTATGAATGGTAGGAGAGATTGAGATACCTTGGACTCGCAAAAATAAATGGACTGTACTCTGTATGGGGCGAGAAAAGTCAGGGACGGCGTGGAAAACTTGGTTAGTGCTATCTCGATGGTTTTGGGCAGACTTAGGCCATTGTGTCTAGATATTCCGCAGCGGAAGAAACACGTGGTTTGATGAGCATGTGACATGAATCTGTTGGGAGAAGGTGTATACAATCTTGCATTCCAACGATCTTCTACTTTTAGTTCGGGGTCAATCCATAACCTAAACCTAGTACCAAAAAACGTCATTCGTCCCCCTAATCATCTTGTTCGTCTTCGCACACACACTCGTTCCGGCGACCTTCGTTGTGCCCCCAGGAATGACTGCAGGACCTGGGACTACATACTTTGTCAACGCGGCATGAATATTGACCTGAATTCCTGGGTCACTTGATTTGTATGCGCCTGGAATTTTGACAGTGGCTGGGGAGTTTGTGCCAGTACCGGCAACAGTGAGTTGATCTACAGCGCGTTAGCATGTGTTAAGCGACAGGGAAAGGAAAGCTAGCGTACAGCAAGACATATAAAACTGCGCTCCATTCGTCGACTGGGCAGTATGAAGAGCGATGACCTCCGCCCTCAGCAGATAGTCTCCAGCAGCGAGGTCTGAAGGGATCTTGACATCTACTTTGCCACAACAGGAATTCATGTCTTTGACACCCCAGAGATCGTTGTCGCCTGAGCCCTTATTTGCGGCTGTCCAGCCGTCTTCGAAGACCTTGAACCTGGTCATATCTGTCAGTGGATGTTCATCAATATGGGCTTTTAGGTGCGAAACCTACCATCCACTTGACCCGTCCGCAGTACTAGCATCCGCAACCTTACTCATATACACAAGCACAGGCCCATAGTGGTTCCCCCCAATTGCCTCGTTCTTGCAACTCCTATCCCCAGGCTGGGCGTGCATTTCTACTGCCACTGTTCCACCTGCGTTGACGACGCATTTCCCGGATACGCCCCGAGTTCCTGCGTTGCAGCGTATGTCGTTGGAGTTGACGTTTGTGATAGGCGAGTTGGACGATGGGAGGCGGATGCATGTCCCAGCTTTGTCGACACCGTCGACCCAGAGTTGTTGGAAGATAGAGTGGGCGGCAATTAGAGAGGGAAGGGTGAGGAGAATAAGGGACTTCATGATGGCGGGCGAAGGATGAGATAAGGCAAAACAGCAAAGAGAGAAACAGCGGGAATAGTGGGCGCTGTAGCCATATATCTACTCGTCCATACGATACAGAAATCCATATCCAGATTCATCATGTGGCCACGCCTAGATTGTTACCCCATACTATCATGCAGACGATGGAAGCTGCCGACAGTCACATGTATCAATATTACCCTGGAGCCGAGTGTGACCAGTGAGGTCTGGTTTGTAGGCAGCCTGGAGGACGAAAGAAGCTTTACGAGGCGCGAGTTGTTATGGGATGCAATATATCCGGGAGAAGGCACGCACGAATGATGTTCCGAGGTGGCTAGAAACACATAAACTATGAATTAAAATTGATAGGGCTGCAGCGCAAACATTAAAAGGATGAGGATTGGGTTCCGCATGGAACTTAGTGTGGAGTGTTAAGGAGACCAGGCGTAGACATGAGTTCCATGAAGAAGGACGGACATGACGAGCGACTTCAATAGGTTTTGTTACTGACAAATATTCGAAATCGTAAAAGCAATTATTGAGAGAAATGGTATAGAGGGCTGGAACGAAGACTTCAGAGAGCATCAAAGCCTACCTCGTGAACTGAGATATACAGGACATGGCTTGAGAGGACAAAGACAGTCTATCAGACGCTCCCTCTAAGCGGTATGGAACAGCACGACCTTCCGGATGTTGGTGAGATAGCAAACAGGCGCAGGCAGACGCAGGCAAACAGCGCACAGTCAAGATTCTAGAAAGAGATGGAAAGGATAGATTCAGCCTGAGGGAGTGTCGTTGTAGGCTTCAGCAGTAGCATTGAAGGTGAGGCTAGCGTGTGGCTGGGGCTGGGGCTGGATATCGCGAAAGCTGTGCAGCGTGGTGTTGCGGGCACGGAGCGGGGCATTTAGGCATGCGCACTATCCTATCCTATCCTATGCAGCTCTGCGCGCGTACCAAAAATTCGAGCAAGCACGGCTGCAAGTGTACTGTATGATGTATGTACAGTGCATGTCGATGGAGAGCAAGACGGGCACTGCAAGCTGGATGCGTGCTTGGAATGCGGGAGTGCTGGAAGTTTGTCCCCTCCACGTCCAAGCTCAGGGCGGTGAGGCGGTTTGGGCGCTTGGCACTTGGCGCTGTCGAACGCTGTAGAAGATTCTCGACAATGGAAAGCTCCCCCAGCGCCAGCGAGGTTTTAAAGCGCCCAATTTCTCACTGGCAGTCTCTTTCTCCCTCCCTCTCTTCTCCACACCACTTCTCTGCATACAAACCCATCACAACTACTTAGACACCTCGTCGCGCCCAAGAGCCGTCCCCCTCTGCGAATCTGTAAGTGCACCTACCCCAGCCTTCCTTGCTCGCTCTCGCTCTTAGGCTCAGGCTGCAGCCCCGCCATGCGGACGCTCTTTTCTGCACAAAGCTTTCCCACCCCTTCCAATTCTAGTTGCCGTCCATAACCTCCCACTAACATAGCCCACCAGTCCACTACACACCACACACAGTCTCGCCCATCCGCAACCATGGCCACCGAAAAGACTGAGACGTTTGAGTTCCAGGCCGAGATCTCCCAGCTCCTCGGGCTGATCATCAACACCGTCTACTCAAACAAAGAGATCTTCCTGCGAGAGCTCATCTCCAATGCCTCAGATGCCCTCGACAAGATCCGGTACCAGGCCCTCTCCGACCCCAGCCTGCTCGACAGCGCGAAAGATCTCCGTGTCGACCTCATCCCCGACAAGGATGCCAAGACCCTCACCATCCGTGATACTGGTATTGGTATGACCAAGGCTGTAAGTCCCTCGAGCTCGCTTTGTTCACACATTGGCTAACAAATGGCTTTAGGATCTCATCAACAACCTCGGTACGATTGCCCGATCAGGCACCAAGCAGTTCATGGAGGCCCTCACTGCCGGTGCCGACATTTCCATGATTGGCCAGTTCGGTGTCGGTTTCTACTCCGCATACCTCGTCGCCGACCGCGTCACCGTCGTCTCAAAGCACAATGATGACGAGCAGTATATCTGGGAGTCATCTGCTGGTGGCACCTTCAAGATCTCCGAGGACACTGAGGGCGAGCAAATTGGCCGCGGTACCAAGATCATCCTCCACCTTAAGGATGAGCAGCTCGACTACCTGAACGAGAGCAAGATCAAGGAGGTTGTCAAGAAGCACTCTGAGTTCATTTCTTACCCCATCTACCTCCATGTCCTGAAGGAGACTGAGACCGAGGTCGAGGATGAAGAGGCTGAGGAGACTGTCGAGGAGGGCGACGAGAAGAAGCCCAAGGTCGAGGAGGTCGACGATGACGAGGAGGAGAAGAAAGAGAAGAAGACCAAGAAGGTCAAGGAGTCCAAGATTGAGGAGGAGGAGCTCAACAAGATGAAGCCCATCTGGACACGGAATCCCCAAGACATTACCGCCGAGGAGTATGGTTCCTTCTACAAGTCCCTCTCCAATGACTGGGAAGACCACCTTGCTGTCAAGCACTTCTCTGTCGAAGGCCAGCTCGAGTTCCGCGCCATCCTCTTTGTACCCAAGCGCGCTCCCTTCGACCTGTTCGAGACCAAGAAGACCAAGAACAACATTAAGCTCTACGTCCGCCGCGTCTTCATCACTGACGATGCTACCGACCTCATCCCTGAGTGGCTCAGCTTCGTCAAGGGTGTTGTTGACTCAGAGGATCTTCCCCTCAACTTGTCCCGTGAGACTCTCCAGCAGAACAAGATCATGAAAGTCATCCGCAAGAACATCGTCAAGAAGACTCTTGAGCTCTTCAATGAAATTGCCGAGGACCGCGAGCAGTTTGACAAGTTCTACACTGCATTCGCTAAGAACATTAAGCTCGGTATCCACGAGGACTCCCAGAACCGCGCGTCGCTTGCCAAACTTCTGCGATTCCACTCCACCAAGTCTGGTGATGAGATCACTTCCCTCACTGACTACATCACCCGCATGCCCGAACACCAGAAGAACATGTACTACATCACCGGAGAGTCCCTAAAGGCTGTCCAGAAGTCGCCGTTCCTCGAGTCGCTCAAGAACAAGGGCTTCGAGGTTCTGTTCCTTGTCGACCCTATTGATGAATATGCTATGACCCAGCTTAAGGAGTTCGATGGCAAGAAGCTCGTCGATATCACCAAAGACTTCGAGCTTGAAGAGTCTGAGGATGAGAAGAAAGAGCGCGAGGCTCTGGAGAAAGAGTTTGAGGGTCTCGCCAAGAGCCTCAAGACGGTTCTTGGTGACAAGGTCGAGAAAGTTGTCGTCAGCACCGCTCTCACTGGCTCACCATGTGCAATCCGTACCGGCCAGTTTGGCTGGTCCGCTAACATGGAGCGTATCATGAAGGCCCAGGCCCTCCGTGACACCTCCATGAGCTCGTACATGTCTTCTAAGAAGACCTTCGAAATCTCGCCCAAGTCCCCTATCATCAAGGAGCTGAAGCGCAAGGTTGAGGCTGATGGTGATGACGACCGCACAGTCAAGTCAATCACTCACTTGCTATTCGAGACTTCCCTGCTTGTCTCTGGTTTCACCATCGAAGAGCCTGTGCAGTACGCTGAGCGCATCCACAAGCTTGTTTCTCTCGGTCTCAACGTTGATGAGGAAGTCGAGACTGAGCAGGAGGCTAAGGATGGCAGCGACGCGCCTGTCGCGGCGGAGGCTGGCGAGAGTGCCATGGAGGAGGTCGACTAAGCGCCTCGCTATTCAAAAAGTTGGCTGGCGCTTTGATTCCCCTTTCATGTGTTATGGCTTTTCCCTTTTACCTCCAACTTCACATCTTGCATGACGGTAATAAATCTACTGCGGGCGTCTAAAAGAGTGGTTGGAGGAATGACTGAATGGATTCCCCGGAATGTACTCTAAGTAGATCCCTTGGTTGCTCTGAGCATCCAATTTCTCCGTAGCTAGTTACGAATAACGTGAAAAGAGTTCAAACATCATACCTTCTACGCAAGTGTGAGGCTTATCTGTGATCGAGAATGTACCTGACCCAGAATCATTGTCCTTCTGCAAATTGTCCTTCGAGTATTAGGCATGAAATATCGATGATCTGGGTTCCAAGTCCAGTATTCTGCTCGGTCTCAAGTCCATGCTCAACTTTCTCATGTCTCTTTGGTGTCGGAGTAAATCTATTGGTTCACATTGCGTGTCGTGAATATTTATATTAGCCACTCTGTGCTCTACATGAATAATCTTAGATATTCGCCCAAATTCATGATAGCCATCGCCTGTCCATACGGCATACTCGTCACTGCAATATCTTTATAATGCTGCAAATCATGGCCCATACCTGTTCCGAAACTCGTCTGCTGCAACTCCCCCTCCTTATCAATATTCCTTATTACAGCTTTCGTCGCTTTGACCGCAACCTCCAAGTACTCCTTCCCGATATACCTCTTCCTCACAGCCTTGAGCATTCCGTAAGCGAAGCCCGCGGTCGCGGACGACTCCTCGTAACTGCCCTCGCTGAGAGGAATATCAAGAAGCGTGCGCCACATGCCGTTTTCCTGCTGTAGTTTCTTCAACGCCGCACACTGCGCTTGCAGTATGCCCAATAAAAAAGTCCTCAACGGATCCCCTTGCTGCAAATCCAGCAATTCAACGAAATCAGGGATTGCGATGGTGAGCCAGCTGTTCCCGCGCGCCCAGCGAGCCCTCGCAAAGTTGTGTCCCACGCTTCCGTCTTTGCCCTCTTCCCATTTCCAGCCGTGGAAGAAGAGGCCCGTCGTAGTATCAAAGAGATACTGGCAGTGCAACTGGAACTGGTATTTCGCCTCATTCACATACTCTGGTCTGTTCAAGACGAGTCCGATTTTGGCAAGGGGGAGCGCGGACATCATGAGTGTGTCATCCCATAATTCGTCTTTGTTGAAGGAGTTGTACGTCTCGTGTTGAAATCCGCCAAACTTTGTGCGGGGGAGGCCATGCATTACCCATTCTGCCCATGTGTCGAGCCAAGGGAGGTAGGTTTTGTTGCCCGTGTCCTCGTAGAGGTAGGCGAGCGTTATGAAAACGGCCATTGTGTTTATGTTTTTTGTTGTGCCTGCTGCGAGCTGTTTGGAGAACCAGCCGAGCATTACGGATTTGGTTTGTGCAGAGCCGGTGAGGGTGTAGTAGTGGTAAAGACCTGGAAATTGAAAATACAAGGTCAGCGAAGGTCTTCATGCCTTGGGATTTGGGCACTATTGTTCAAATTTCACAGACTATTTACCATGTTTTATAGAGAACAGCGTCTTGTGTGCCACTTTCACTAGGGCAGAGCTCTTGGCATTGAGCATGGTTACATACCGTAAAGCCCGATACCGTGTGTCCATTCCCAGCCATCCCAACCTTTTGTGTCGATTACACGACCATCATCGAGTTTCAGCAGAAACTCGCCGGTTGTGTCGTTTATGTTGACCAAATTGTGTGTGAGAAGCGCAATCTTCTCGTGGATGTCTGTGGACTTAAGGCCATGTGCCAAAAGGGACGTCATTTGGGAGAGGTGTTGCTCTTAGAGCTCGTGTGGGTAGGTCTTGCTTCGCAGTAGAATTTCACACCTGCACTCCTAAAATGATTGGAATAGACTTGGAGCTTCTTGGCTGTTAATGGCGAGCAGATAAATGTACTTATTGCCTTCCGCGTTTTCTGTAATGTAGCTGCCAGCTGTCATAGTGGGGATGGCGGGGTTAGGATAAACCTTGACAAGCTCGATACCCTCGACACGCGCAGAGAAAACAACGAGCCAAGATCCCAAAGCCCAGGTCGTGATATCAATATCCCGACAGTCGTTCATTGATATCCCGACAACGCGCCAGATCGGTCAGACCCTGGGGTACCACCAGGGCAGATATTGGGGAAGTTGGGGAAGGGTGGTCAAGTCAAACCTTACGAAAGCCACCGGGTTAGCGGATCCGATGATTCCACCAGACGACCTGACTTGTGCTAAATCCTGTTCGCCTCGTTCTCTCGCGAATCTCACGACTTCGAGACTCACGATGCGTGCACGTGCCCGGTGGGCAGAGTCTTCGGTGTCCTTTGGTCCGAGGCCTCACCAAAGCCAACCAAGATGGCGTTGCTGGGCACACCTCCACAAAGCTTTAGTCCACCCTTCCAAGAACTCACCTCCGCACCCTGCTCGGTAAACTTGTCCATGCGGTGAGGATAGCCACGAGAACTCACGAATCAGACGGTGCAAGAAGCCGCTTGTTCGGCGCAATGTTCAAAGTTGGAAATTTCCGGGGAGTCAAGGTAGCTACCCTGCCATTTCTTGGCCCATTCTGCGGAGTGTGGGTTAGCCCTAGTTGGTGGGAATCGCCGTTTATATGGGGTAAGGTATTTTTCCGGGGTTGCAGTACTTAATTGTACGACTCCACTCTATCCACTGCTTTTTCTGAACTACTCATTCTCTCTTTTCATCACCTTCCCCATCTTTGTCAAGGGTACCAAAGGCCAATCAGCATGACAAGCAGAAGCAGTCACGACGCCGTTAGCCATACCGTGCCAGAGGTTGTCCATACTTCAGGCAACGATGCCAGAAAACCCGATATCGCCCAGGTCGAGCGTGTGTTGTCAACCACCGACGGCATGGAGAAAGACCACATGAACTACGACCGTGTGGACCAGGAACTCGCCAAATATGCCAACGCCGTAGCCATTGACATCTCACCGGAGGAGAACGCTCGGCTGAAGAGGCTCATCGACAGACGAGTTCTCCCAGTCATGGTCTTTACTTATTTCTTGCAAGCTCTCGACAAAGGAACTATGTCTTTCGCCAGCATTATGGGTATTCGAAAAGATATTCCTGTACTGTTAGCAGATTCAAAGGTGTGTACAGACCTATCGTCGCTGCAACACCACTATGTGGAAAGCAGACTCTCTGAAAAACCCCGCTGAACCATGACCAGTTCGCGTGGTTGACTACATGTATCTACATCGGTGTTTTGGTAGTTGAATACCCCACCAATTGGTTGATCCAGAGAGTTCCGTTGGCGAAGTATTTGGCCTTTAATATCTGTCTTTGGAGTATCACTCTCGCATGTCATGCCGCCTGCAGAACTTTCCCTCAACTTGTCGCTGTTCGAACATTGCTCGGCATCTTCGAGGCTGTGTGTCAACCCACATTCCTCATCCTTAGCTCCATGTGGTACAAAAGATCAGAGCAAGCCACGATTGTCACCTACTGGTAAGGTCTACTCTATTCGTGCCAAAATATTCGGCTAACGGAACTGATCAGGTATATGATGAACGGCGCTCAGCAGATTGTGGGAGGTCTACTCGCGTACTGCTTTAGTTTAATCAAACCGGGTGGCCCACTGAAGAGCTGGCAGGCTATCTTTTTGACTTACGGAAGCTTCTCGCTGCTTTGGGGCATCTTCGTTTTTTGGTGGCTTCCTGGTAAGCGCAACATTCCCTTCTGATCTGGACGCCTGCTAAGTGACCCAGATTCTCCAATGAGAGCAAAGTGCTTCTCTGAGGACGACAAGCGACTTATGATCGAGCGTGTGCGTTCCAATCAAACCGGTATCCAGAATAAGATTTTCCGTGCCGAGCAGATCAAAGAAGCTTTGCTCGACCCACAGACCTGGTGCTACTGCCTTATTGCTATCTGCACAACACTCCCCACTTCTGGGCTCGGTGGGTTCTCTCAGATCGTAATCAAGGGCTTCAAGTTCAGCGTACTTCAAACGCAACTACTTGCCATGGTGTTGGGCGTGGTCATCATTGTCACCCTTATTTCCTCAACATATTTAGTCCAGAGGACAAACCAGAATCTTCTCATCATGGGTCTTTACGTCATTCCGTAAGCAATTTCTGATCACTTCTTATGAGACAACACACTGACCCGGATTAGCTCCTTCATAGGTACCACTGTCCTGATGTCTGTCAAGAATACGAGCAAAGCCAACCAAATCGGTCTCCTCATCTCTTACTACATAGTGCTATCCTTCTGGGCCGCTCAAACCCTCGCTATGTCCCTCCTCTCTCGGAACGTCGCCGGCCAGACCAAGAAGACCGTCGTCGTCGCCATGAACTTCATTTCATGGGCTGTAGGCAACTCTATCGGACCTCAAGTCTTCCGCAACGGTCCGCGTTACTTTCCTGCCTTTGCTACACATATGGGTTGCTATGTAGTGTTGGTGTTGGTCATTGCCTTCTTGAGGTTCAATTTGGTGTCCAGGAACAAGGCAAAGGATGCGTTGGCTGCGCAGGTTACTGAGGCAAATGATGGGGGACTTGTCCACGCTTTTGACGATCTCACTGACCGCGAGAATCCTAACTTCAGGTATGTGTTTTGAGATATACATGTTGGGCACTCTGAAAGGATATAATGGAGGAAATGGGGTCCCAAGATTTATTTCAACCCTTAATGAAACTAATTGGACATAACGATGCAATGATATTGTGGTCGCATATTCTCGAGACTGTATGAATGATCCTCAGCTTTTAAATCATTCATAGCTCCAGTAGGGGCTGTAAATAAAAACCCATCAGACGTGAAGATGTTACATTGATTGCTTCGTCCATACATTTTATCCGCCCCTATTTCATTGTACGCTAAAGCTACTAAGAGACTGTTATGGATTAGTGGGTCGGTTCTCATGCTCTCGGACACTATTAGAGTGTACGCTGGTAAGTAAAATGATAATTCTGTAGTCCACTTGTTCATTTTGGCACCATGGTCGAGTCGCCTGCCGAATCATCTCCAAAAGGCTGTCTTGAGTGTGGCCGCTATAGCCTAGCCTCTCCTTACGTGCTCTCTATATGTGTTAGATTTGAGGTAGATGCCGATGTCGAGCCTTGAATTCAACGTGGCAACAGGGATTGTGCGGACCAACATTCTGAGCTATGACAACTACTCATCAAATTTACCACATCAGTATCAGATCTTTTTGTGAGAGATCGTTATATGAGCAGCATGGAATTGAAGGCTACTGAACTAAATTACGTAGAAGTCCTCCAATATTATGCAGGAATTCTTTTACCACGGCAGCGCACTCCCATCATAGTTCTTGAAAGTGCCACTGACATCCCTCGTAGCCCCATCAATCGTCTCAATCATTCCTTTCACACTAGTATCCACCGAAATCGCACCCAACTGCTCAAGAGTAAGGCCACTCCCACTCACCGCCTCATGCGCCATATCCGTCTCCACAAGTCCTGGATGGAAAACCCAGCTTGACAACCAAGGCTCTTCAAAGTGCAGACGGCGCACAAACCAATTCAGCGCCGCTTTACTACCTCCATACGGACTCTGCGTATTCGGGAATGAGGCGAGGTTCTCCATGAATCCGATAGATCCTATCAAGGTGGAAACAGCGACAAACTTTGGATTCCCGCTCTTACTGGCCTGGAGCAGATCTGCAGTGGCTTGGAAGAGTGTCAGGGTTCCGATAACGTTGACCGCGAAGTGCTTCTTGGTATTAGCTATGCTAGTGTTTCGGACTGTGGAACCATCGGCTCCAATGCCTGCGTTGGCAATGACGATATCAAGCGCGGTGATGCCGTGCAGGGACTTGAGTTGGGAGACGGCTTCGGCGGCGTCAGTCTCAATGGAGGAGTCGAGCTTAACGATGATGAGTTTGGTGTCTGCGCTCTTGGGGAGCTCATTGAGAGCCTTGGACGAAGTGGCGGAGGGGTCGCGAACTGCGACGATGACGGTTGAAGAAGGTCGCTTGAGAAGGGTTGAGACAAAACCTTTGCCAATTCCGCGATTACCCCCTGTGACGAGATAGGTGATATTGGCGGCCATGGTTGAAATGCTTGGATTGTTGGGGAGTATGGAGCTGAGGTTGCGGCTATTGAGTGGTTGATATCGAGGGAGTCGGTGACTGAATAGTTGGCTGGTTGAGTTCGCTATATATGAAGTTGGTTGATTCTGGTCTGATTCACAACCTCCATTCAAACCTCTCCACTATATACCATCACTGAAACTGTGAACTCCATTGAAGGCCAAGATAAAGCGGTAAGTTTGAAATCGTGCCTGCACAAAGTTTGCATGATCGAAGTCTGATTACTACTCATTCCAGGAGGTGAAGCTTGATTACTATTCAAATCAATCCTACTTCCACGCGTAGCGCACCTAGCTTAGTAACAAACATTCTAAATGCCTCGGCTAGAGAAAGCGCTGTCGGAGTAAGGTGCTTCATTACAGTCTGATTAGTCAAAGCTATTCGAGGTGATGATTCCAAAAGGCCCGAACCGGTATGTTTTGGGACAATGTTTCTTTTCCAACGCAGACTAACGGACGAACATGGACGATAGGATAGATATTTGCTTAGCGACTACGACATTTTTGTCTCTTATTGGCAGTAATGAGCAGAAATTTCGGCAACTATCCGGACGCTTAAGCAGGATCAAGCCCACTGACCAATTTTAGTTTATGGCGGCATAAGCTTTCTAGCCTCGCCCCATCAATCCCCAATCTTTGTGTCTATCACTACCCTCATTATCATAGGCATATCCAATCGGCATCTAGACCCTCAAATAGGGTACCATCAATTGAATTGGCATGCGGGACTTCATGCAATCGCCGAGTGTTGTTGCGAATCGACTTCGATTTTGACCGCCGGCACAAATATTGCACCGTAACGATTGTCAGCCGTGAAATAATTGCATCAACTCTATTATATGAACCTGAAAGACTTCGCTGTGACACTTCATCTACTCAGAGGACTTTTCACTCGTCAATCTTTCCGCCCTCTCAAGCCATACCCAAGTTCCAAACTCTTGACCTCAAGTCCAGTTTTTCAGCACTTTCTCTATCTTTCCTAAGTCGCTAACACGTTTCCTCAAAGTCTACCGACGCCACCTACTTTTCCTGAAGAACCATGAAAGCCCTGGCCAAGGTCCATGTCGTTGTCCTATAAGCGTCTGCCTTAGCTAGGGAAGGCGATCAAACCGCTGCCTGTTGAAGTAGAGAATAGTAAGTTTAAAGCGATATTGATTGGGCCAGATAATCTGTGGGCCGGGAAGATTTCTGGGAAGAAGCTGGTTTTGGATTGATGAAAGGATACAATTGGTATGTGAACGAGCGTTCCATCACCGATCATCCTGCTCCAGCTCCTCGACAGCCCTCTTCGTCTCTTTCACAGTCAACCCCTCTTGCAACGCCACTAGTGCTCCATCTAGATTATTCATCCCCTTAGTTCCGCCTCTCGTTTCCACAACTTGTGCCAACTTCTCATAAACCCCCGCGATCTGTCTAAAAACTTGTGCCTGTTGGACCCAACCCCCATCCTCCGCAAAACACTGCCCAATCTGATTCATCTCCTCAACCCACCTATAGGCCTTATCTGGGCAACCTACAATGCCTCTCTCTGCCGCCTCTTTCGCCTTCGGGTTATACTTCTCGATGTAAGTTTGAAGATGTGGCAGGACATCGAGAGAAGCTGCTGTACTGAATGATTGGATGGCGAGGGCGGTCATGCCTTTAGTGAGGGCAGCGAAACAGCACTTGAGTCCCGATGCGGACCCGATCTTGGGACCGACGTATTTGGAGTTGAGGGTTAAGGCGAGATGAGCGCCGCTTAGAGGTGCTTCGTGGAGGGGATGTGGTCCAGATAAAGGCACCCCAGGACGTGTCCAGGGTAGGCTGGCATCTGCGGCGTTCGGGGCGGGTGGTCCTCCAATGATACCACCGTCAATGAATGCTACCTTCTGAGGGCTGCGTTTAAAGGCCTCGGATATGGTGAGGGCGGTGGATGGCGATATGGCGTTTAGATCGAGATAGTAAAGTGGCGACGCTGAGGAACGAGCAAAGAGAGCGCTGTTTAGTGCATCGACGACGCGCGCTGCCGTTGCGACAGCATCTCTAGGCGGCACGATTGACAAGATGTAATCACATTTAGCCACGAGCTCGACATCTGTTGTAACAAGTCCGAGCTGTGCATCTTGAGCGCGTTGCCGTGTTGCCTCGCTACGGTTTCCGATATTGGTGATTACACTGTAATTGTGTGCAACGAGCAACTTGGCGATACCAAGGCCCATCTGGCCAATGGAGAGAATTCCAACGGTTGCTAGAGAAGAAGCCATCGTTGTGTTAATGTTGCAGACAATGAACCTAGGAGAGTGAAGGTAAAGTGGGATGTTGAGGCAAACGGAGTTAGTGGCTACTTCCGCGACAATGCTTACGCTAGATCGGGCACGCTGCCACCAGGTGCCGGCACAATTCGTGCGCGCTGACATAAGCACATGCTTCAATCTTTTTCTCATACAATTCCTTATACAACTAAGGTTTTTATTACATTTTTGCACCCAAATTTATGATACTTGGACGTAATTTTCTAAAGAGGGTTACATAAGACTTAGACTTTGGGCGTGGTTGGGTAGAGTTATGATCGCTCGAAGTTGAGGTGTTGATATTTTGACGGGGGAATTGCTTAGGTGAGCGCGCACGAATTGTGCCGGCACCTGGTGCTGCAATGACCCATCTTGAATTCGGATGTCGTGCTCAGTGCCATTCTCATCACAAAGGTATAGGGCTCAGACCTACACCTTCCGATCTCAGGTCCGTCTGAAGATCAAAAGGAACTTTTTCTTCGACATCATCTATTTGTGAAATCTTTTTCTCCATCAAAAGTTAGCCCTATGCATATCATGGGACACAAACTCATCGCTAGTACCTATTTTCATCATCATAGTTATAGTCATGTCTATACTCATATCTGATCAATCCAACCGTAGACCAAGGAGAAAGGAGGGTATAATGTCCAGAAACCCCCTTACTTATCAAATAGAGTATGCTCGCATATTTATTGACAATTATAGGCGCCATCGCTCCCGTGTTTGGTTGATGAAATGTGGGATTTTTGCGGAAACGAACCACAAGGTCGAGAAACGAGGAGTATAGGAATGGAAACGGAGGTGAATAGCCCAAGACTCGGGCACAGCAAACTTACCTCGTTCCGTCTGTAACGATTTGTGGTATACAAGCACCCCAAGGATGAACACCCCAACTAAAGATGTGAACGACACTACCTAGGCAGCTTTCCATTGTCCACAAGTGTCGTTACGGAGGGAGATATTACAGTACCCTAGACATTCAAGAAGCGAAAAACAAGCTTTGCCCGTGCGGCCCGTTTGCGCCATAGTGGCTGGGCGCCCGCGTCGAATAATGTGTGTAGATTTTGGCTTGCGATTGATACATTGGACTGCTTGGACAGGCTGTCATAGTGCAGAAGAATTGAACGAGCAGAGTGGGTGGGAAGGTTGGCGCTAGCTCTGCATCGTGCTGTTGTGTGCGCCAGAGATCACTACTCTTTCCAATTCGCGTGATTGTGAATGCATTGCGCAAGTATAATGTATTGACCAAGATTACAGCTATATTCATGTATATTCACTAACATGTTCCACATCATGCATTTGCCTCTGTCCTGCCTCTTCCAAGCGACTCAATTCTTCGTCAACTCTTTCATGACACGTTGCGCCTTTGATCACGTCGTCTCTATAGGCGTGTCGTGTACGCTTCTGTGGTAACGCCTTCCGTTCGTAGCTTACACTACTGCGCTAGATGCCGACAATATTGCGAACGCTACCAGTACCGTGCGTTGAAGATGTGTCCGTGGGCCTGTTAAACGTTGGTCTTCCCGGCCAGCAGGATGAGCAAGCAGTCCGCTCTTATGGTGTACACAGGATGCGAATGACTGAGGAGATGTGTTTCATGCCCTTCGTTGTTGAGAATCACCCTTCATTATTCCCCGCCCCGTTCTTGTTACCAATTAACATTTTCTCCAACTTTCTAAAGTCCACCGGCTTCGTTAGGTAACAGTCCACCCCACTACTCCATGCCTCTAGCCTCGCGCTCGCACTCACTAGCCCCGTCAACGCAATGATATGTGTCGGCTTTATCTTATGTCTATTCTCGTGGTCCCTTATCAACCTCGTGGCAGTCATACCGTCCATAACAGGCATTGAGATATCCATCAAGATGACGTCAAACCGCACTCTTCCCTCCTGGTAGATGTTCAAGGCTTCGAGCCCATTCTCTGCTTCCTGATATCGTAACTTTCGCTTATTCATGAACGCTACAAGTAACCTGCGGTTGATTGGATTGTCGTCGGTGATGAGAACATATGAAGTGTCTGCGCGCATCACGGGCAGTGGAGTTGTGGAGTGGATTTTCGTGGTTGGATTCGATTGCTCAATTGGTATTGCTGCCAGGACTGGCGGAGGAACCATTACTTCCGGTAGAAGTTCAATGCTCTCGGAGCTGGGAGTTTTCGGTAGTGCTATATGCGCGGGTGGAAAATGGTAAATGGGTTCCACATGCATTGCCGTTGCTGTGGACTCGAGGTTGGGGCGAGGCGACGGGATAGAGGACGCTGGTGAGGGTTGGAAGGAGGTGCTTTCACCAGACGTTTCTACACGATTGAGACAATGGCTGAGAATGTTTGCCAGCTTGTAGGGGCCACAACTATAACACGGTGAGCGGATAGTGCAAGCCGTGCGGGGAGAAGACTTACGGTTGCGTTATGATCTCGACTACAGAACTTTTGCTCAATATACGGGCATCAGAGCGTAATGTGGCCGCCTCCAGTCCATCTGTAGCCACGAAGATGACCACTGGTGCTCGAGTAACTGCGTTTTGCTGCGCCCGAATGGTAGCGAGATAATGAAAGGAAGGCTCCGGGCAGATGACAAGATCAGCGTCGTGGCCTTCCCAGTCGGTTGTATGGACAACTTCCATGTGAAGGAAGTTCTTCAGTGTGGTGCCGAGGGCATTGCTGAAAAGCTCCAAGGCGTTGTAAGTATCTAGTTCACCAGGTGCCTCTGGCCGTGTTTGGTGGAGGATACATATTTTCCGGCCTTTAACCCTTGGCAAAGCGGCCAGAAAAGGTGTTCTTTGTGGTGCCTCGGGTTGGGATGTGTCCAATCTAGGTAGCGCAAGCTTCACTACGACATGGGTGCCTTTGCCTAGATTCGACGTAACATCAACTTTGCCTCCAATCTTTTCTATGATTTGCCGAACGATGCTTAGACCAAGGCCCGTACCACTCGAGTGTGGGTTCTCTTGCGAGAATGGTTGGAAGACTTTGTTCGCAAGAAAGTCTGGACTCATGCCCATTCCCGTATCAACGATGCTAACTGTGATGTGAGCAAAGCCGTCAGCTCCCTTGCTTTGATTCGCACGGAGAGAGACTTTGATATGGCCGGACTCTGTGAATTTGAGAGCATTTCCGAAGATATTCATTAGAATCCTCCTCCAGGCGCCGATGGGCAGGCAAAAGTTCCAGTCTTGGTCTTCCACATCGAGAACGATGAAACAACTCTTACGTTTTAGGAGAGTGGTAGGGAAAAGTTCCTCGTCGTCTCCTACCCGCGAGTTGTATGGAGACATTGTACCATCGTCATCCAAGGTGTTAGATATAGCCCGATAGGAAAGACCAGCATAGACAGCCTCTACCACCTCTTCTGTTGCCAGACCCAAATCGACAGCAGGGTGTTGCGGTGCTGGAATGCTTGCGCGTAGACTTTTGAGTGGTTTCGAGGACAAACAGATAGTCTTCGTCCCCTTGAGTTTCTTCGAGGACACATTCTGATTTGTCTCGTTTACTTTGGAATAGTCGAGGATGTGATCGATGGTATCAAGAAGCGTCTGGCCACATGCGGCCATGGAGTTGAGCATTGTGACTTGAAATGAGTCGAGCGGACTGTCCTGCATGAACTGTATGGAGCCGAGAATGCCATGTAATGGGGAGCGCAGTTCATGTGAGATGAGGGAGACGAATGTGGTTTTGACTTGATCGGAAGCGATTGTGTCTAGCCTAGAAAGCTCGTTCATGACCGAATGACCGAATACTTTGAAGAAGAGAAGATCGAGCTGGGGCGAAAGCAGTCGATCCGGCTCGTTGGTCCAGCAAAGACAGCCAGCGAACCAGCGTGAGCGCTCAAAATCCCAAAAGGGGACAAAGGCTACGGATCGAGCACCGGGGAGTGTTAGCTGGATTGCATTTAGTGTCTTATTGGAGCGACTCTGGCCTCTTCGGGACCGCTGCTTGGATACAGGCCTGCCTCCGTCCTCAGGCACTACAGTGCTAGTTGAAGATTCAGAGTCTGTAGAGGAAATGGCCTCTCCATCAGCGGTGAAGTGTATGATGTTGCCCATGGGATACAGACTTAGCATGCGCCTCAAATCGGACTCCATAAGTGATCTATTCCGGAGGGCCCATATGTTCTCGGCCACGCTGGACGTGTCCCGGGTGGAGAAGCCAAGAATCTGGCATCTCTGGCCACTACCCTCGGACAACTGTTGGGATGTAGGGCTGTGTGACATGCCGGGAAATCCATAAACACTCTCCCCTTCGCTCGGAAGCGATTCATACGCGGAGCTCTCTGAAGTGTCGTTTGCGCACTTCTGGTGTGCCGTGGCTGCGATGGAGGCGTCCAATATTAATACGCCGTCCAGGTCACTTGAAGCGCGCATGATATTGGCTGCACGCGCAAACATGGACTTTGAGTTTGCTGGCAAGATGCTCTCTTGCAGGGCGCGAACTGAGTTTGAGTCGGACTTGTCTGATCTCGGTGCGGCTGGTTCCGCGGGAGGTATGGGGGACTCTGGTAGTGACGGGGCCGCATGCCTGTCGACAGGCTGAAGTGGGGGCGCATGGTGATCCTGAAGCACATGGTATGGCTGAAAAGCGGGATCAGCGGGCGGGGATATGTACGGCTGGTGGTCCTCACTGCTGTAGGCCTGCAGAGCCGATGCACCCTCGGCAAATGAGATGAGACCGCGGGTCAGTTGCTCGCCGCGGACGTGCTGGTCCTTGAGCGCGTATGTGTCCAGGTGCTCCATGACGGTCGCGGCCAGGTCGTGGAGATAGAGCACGTCCTGGCGGGGTAGGCCATCGCGGGGGCGGGCGTCGAGGATGCACAGGGCGCCCACGATGGCGCCGCGCGGGCTTGTAAGGGCGACGCCCGCATAGAAGCGCACGATGTTGTCACGGACGTAGTTGCGTCCCTTATAGTCGTCGTGCTCGGCCAGGTCGTTGAACACGACCGACGCCTGCTCGCTCGAGGTGATGCGCTCGGGGTTGATGCCCAGCACCTGCTCGCACACAAGCACCTCGCGGGGCAGGCTCACATTGCCCAGCCACAGGTCGTTGCGGATGCCGCTGCGCAGCGACGTCGTGGGCGTGGCCTCAGCGAGGATGTGCTGGCGTTCCATGTCGATGAGCGAGATCAGGGCGCGCGTGGCGCCCAGGCGGATGGCCGCGAGCTGCGCAAAGGCGACGAGGGCCGAGTCTTTGGCGGCGATGGGGACATGGCGGCCGAGGGCAGACGTGTGGTCGAGGTGGGGGATGTTGCGAAACGCTGGGCCGTAGAGGCGGAAGACGTCACGGTCTCTCTTGGTCTCGCTCACGACTTTCGGCGCGCGGGGGATGTCCATGCGGGATCAGCAACACTGCGTGGGTGAAAATGCGACGCTGGCCCCATTGATAGCATGGGGTCCGGGTATGAAGACGAAGACGAAGACGAAGACGAAGACGAAGACGAAGATGGAGAATACCGGCATGAAGTCTAGGGTTGTGGGCAGTCTGCCCGTCATGGAGAGATGGAGATGGGGCGCCAGCCAGCCCGAGTCCCGCCAGTGGCGACCGGCGGCGCGACACGGTATTAATATCTCCGATCGACAAAAGGATGCAGAGTCTGGCCATCGACCCGCCTGATAGGGTCGGCCTGCAGAGCCTCTTGCGCCAGCCATGGCCCCACCAAACCTATCGTTGCCAAGGAGCGGGTGCAGGCCACAGCATCGGCATACCGGTATCAGATAGAGCAGCATGTCCAAGAGACTCGTACGACACAGCATGGCCAAGTACAAACAGCTCGTAAACTCGAGAGATATGGACATGTCAGATAGTGTAGACGTGCAAACGCCCACCAAGTTTAACCAGACATATCCTTCGTCACAACCCCTCACTCGTCTGCAATCAGCCTTGCTTCCGCAATATTCACCCCAAACGAGCCCGCCGCCTGCCCATAGCTCTTCTTGACAGCCTCGCTCCCATACACCCTCATCTCCTGCTCATACGCCGCCGTCACCCCCGCCTTGAACCCCCCCGCTTCAGCCAGCAATCTCCCTAGGAGGTGCGAGTCTTTCATCGCAGTGTTCGCGCCATTGCCACCAGCAGGTGTCATCGAGTGCACCGCGTCCCCAACCAGTGTGACGCGGGGCTCGTTGGCCCACTCGGGCACACCTTCAGGCGACGAGCATGTAATTTTCCAAAACGCTGCTTCCGACTCTACCATGTTGTCGAACAGAGGCTTCACGCGTGCATGCCAGTTCGCAGTGAGCTTCTTGGCGATGTCGGCAGCGGGCTTTCCAATCATTGCAAAGTCATTCTCCTTGATCACGCCAGGCGATGCGCCCAACGTCCATCCAAACTGCACCGTCGGATCGTCCATGTCACCAGCGCGCACATTGGTGATGAGGAACACTTTGCCGCCAGGATACGATGTCTCATCCACCATGCGGAACACGCCCTCACCTAGTCCCTTGAAGGCAGTCGTGGATGCTTGTCCGTGGACACCGCGAGCTCCAAGATCGAATACTTTGAGCTTGCCTCCCGAAAGCTGTTTCGCCACCTGCGACCTGATGCCATCGCCGCCGACCAACATGCACCCTTCTTCTGATTTCGTCCCATCCTTGAAAATCGCGCGTACGCCGTCTTCGGTCAATTCATACCCCGTGACATGCCTCGACCATCGAATTGAATCCTCACACCCCTCTATAAACAATCTCCGCATATCTCCCCTCGCGATACCCACCACCTTTCCGTCTCTTGACGTTAGAGCTTCATTCGACACGCTCTGGTGCTCCACACCCAATGTTTCTCCACTTAACGGATCGATGGCTGCAAAGCCTGCGCCGCCCGTCTTCCCGCACGCGTCGTAGAATTTCTGGAACCCTTCTGGCCCAAGGACAGACTCGATAGCATTGAGGCCGTCGGATGAGAGGCGTAGGCGGTAACCCTGCGCGCGGTAGACGATTGAGTCATCACGCTCGAAGACAAGGAAGGGGAGCTTGGAGCGGCGGAGTGAACGCGCGAAAAGGAGGGCTGCGAGGCCTCCGCCAGAAATTAGGATGGGCTTTGGGATGGACATGTTTATGGTGGGTAGTATAGGGAGTGTGAAGCGTGCATCCGAGGGCAGGCAGCTTTATAAGAGCGCATGTTTTGGTGTTGGTCAATCACAACTTCAAAGCGAGGCAGGCGCCGATTGGGAAAGAGGTGGGGGTTTTGTCAGCCAGCCGCCTTCGGCCCTACTCCGCACCCGAGAGACTTAGCGAGGACGAGGCATAGGAGAAACTTGGGCTGATCTTGTTCAGCATCGCGTTTCGGGTGCTATCTTCTGACTTCGAAATCTTGAGAGAAGCGATCATAACTTGAGTTAACCACTTCGGCAGACATCGCACTCATAGCGGTCCTACTTTGCAAAATGCCTCTGCAACCAATCCTCTATCCGCTCGACCACCTTGGCAGGCTGTTCATACGCAGTCCAGTGCGACGCATCAATCATGTCCGCCTGTTCCAACTGCAGCAGCAATCTCGTTTGTATAGATAAATACATAACCTCTAGCCTGCATACTCCATCATCTTTGCACCCAATATATAATACTGGAACGGTAACCTTCTCTGCGCCCTCGGGAAGTTGGCTTTCAGCCTGCGATAGCCTTATACCAACACTGTGGCCCCTCGAACCTATCGCGCCTAAGGCGATCAACGAAGTCTTTCTTGAATTTCTCATCTTGGGCGTACGGTCGAAGTTGAATTTCCTGGCTACCGTTGAGCAAGTAGTCTTTCATTGCGTTGGGGGTACAGAAGAAATGCTTCATCGAATCTTCGGTCCCGCTCGACGTTGTCTCTCAGGATGGCGGCGCCGTCATCCGCAGTGAACAAGTACCAGTAAGAGAAGAGCGAGTATCTAAATACGTTGATTATGAAGGCATTGGCACCATCCAGATCGAAATATTCACTTGTTGGTGCTATGTACGCCACGTTCAGAAGTACGATCCCAACGACTTGGTCGGGGTCGTAGTTGTATAGTCGGGCAGCACATACAGAACCCCAATCATGGCCAACTGAAATGGCTTTGTCGTAGCCTTCAGCATCGATAATCTCAATTAGGACGTTTGTCATTATGTCCAATTTGTATTCTGCTGGATTTGTAGGTTACCATCGTAACCGAGCATATCAGGGATGATGATAGGATGCTTTGTCGAGCGGAGAGGTCCTGCGACGTCCTTCCACATCTCGACGTGATCGGGCCAGCCATGTTGGAAGAAGAGGGCTGGAAGAGACTTATCACCGCCAACGACGTAGTAGGTTTAGGTATAGCCTTGTGAAGTCTTCAGCATCTTTTTTTCGAACGCATCCATTGTAGCAAAAGAAACCTAAGGTCTGTTATACAATCACCTGCGGGATTCATACGTATTTATGCATGATAGTTGTGAGCAAGGATGGGGTCATCCTTTTAATTCTAGCCTCTAATGTTACGATCCAAGCCAGCTCCGGCGGCTGCCTTATACCACCTGACCGTACGTGGACCAATCATCCACACCAGCCCCCAACGATCACATGGCATGGCTCTCCCTTGGGAGACAGAGCCGCCACCACGACTGTCTTGGCCGACAGAGCTATACTAACTGCTAAGAAGTACATAGAGAGACAAAGTCTCTATAATAGATAGTTCTTTATAGTTATTGCTTAATATACAACCTTGTCTTTAGAACTTTATTGTTTAGCCACTTCTGTAACCTGTTAACGTCTCGCTTCTAAAGTCTTGCTTGATTAGGGGAAGTCGGGGAAGCACGTAATAGTTAGCTTTGTGTTAACGACCGCTCTTTCCTTACTTACTTGATCGGGGCAAGGGGAAGGGCTCGTGGTAGTTAGCTTGTTGGAAGCACGGATATACTTGCTAGGTTCACTATGTCCTAGGTGTAAGGAGGTATGCACTTATATGGTCAAGAGTAGTACTTCTGGAAGAATAGGAGTGTATTGTAAGAGAGACGAATCGCTGCCAAGCCTACTTGGCGAGCGGGGGATAGTAGTATCGCCACCCATGTAACAATCTGTCTTAGACTAGCCTACTATAGGGCCTTATGTCCTAGAACTAGCCTTACATTATCCCCCTTTAACATCCTATTGTCCCGAGAGGTAAAAAGGAGTAAAATTAGTTGTAACGCCCCTTTATAGCTTTAAAGCTCCTTAGTTAAGCTATACTAATCCTCTTCTGTTGCTATTTTAATTTAATAGGCTTCTCTATTATCCTTTAAGCCTTTTCTAGCTCTTTTAGATTTAATTGCTTTAGTATAGCTCCTTCTAGGCTATTCTAAGCTAAAATAGGCTAGACTAGTTCTTCTAGAATTACAACAAATATCTTAAATTTTATAAAAGTATTAGTAAGTTAAAAGTATAAGTAAAGTAAAAGAATAGAGGTAGTAAAGTAAGAATTTCTAGTAGCTTATTTTTAGCGCCCTCTACTAGCTTCCTTATAAAAGGTTACTTTTGCCTACTTTTTCTTTTTCTTTTCTATACTCTACTCTCTTTTAGAGTCTATTTATAGTAGTTTTCTAGTATTTTGCTACTTTATCCTTTATAGTAGTTTAGCTTATACTAACTTAAAATAGGCTATTTTATTTTACTTTAAGCTATTTTGCCTTACTTTGTACTATTTTACTTTACTATAAATTGTTACAATCTAAAATAGCTCTAGCTATTACTTTATACTACTTAACTATATATAGACTAATAGAACTATAGCACTAATATATTAAAATAGATATATAACTTACTATTACAACCTAGTCTAGGCAACTACTAAAACTTATACTACTTAACTATATATAGACTAATTATCTCTTTTAACCTAAGTTGTCTCTGCAACTACGTAATAAAAGTATCTCTACGCATATAAATAGAGATACCTATAGTTATATAATAAAGTGTTTCTCTTTTAGTAAATATATTACAACTTAGTCTAGGTAGCTGCTAGAACTTATACTACTTAACTATATATAGACTAATTATTCCCCTTAAATAAGTTACCTAGTATTACAATTCTATCTAAGTAACTACTAGACTTATACTACTAAACTACACGTAGTCTAATTAGATTAAGAACAAAGTAACTACCTAAGCCTTAGAGTTATATAATAAATTAGTTTTACTAAGTTTTTTATATCTATAAGTTCTACTAAGTTCTTTATATCTATAAGTTCTACTAAGTTCTCTATATCTATAATTACAATAGAAGATTAGGGACAAACTACTAAGATATATATAAAGAGACAAAGTCTCTATAATAAATAAATCTTTGTAGCTATTGCCTAATATACAACCTTGTTTTTAAAATCTAATTGTTTAATCTCTTCTACAACCTAGAAGACTTACTTGCGTCTGTATTTTGCTATTTTATTGTTTTATA
>BLYF01000039.1:574478-591338 GCA_014905255.1 Herpotrichia juniperi | reverse complement strand
CTAACCTTTACGCGCCTTTCCCCTAATTACTAATTAGATAGAAAGAGAAAGAGTTAAACGTTAACACTTGTATTTTTACTAGTTTATAGGCTTTTTATTATTGCTAAAGCTATATATAGGCTTTTGCTAAAGTCTTAGTTACTAGTTATAAGCTTAGAGTATATAGCTCTACTTTTTACCTTTTTAGGCTACTTTAACTTTTAGGCTTTCTTTAGAGGCCTAACAAGTCTCTTTTAAGAAGTTTTTTTATTATTATTATTACTTTTATTTTCTTTCTATCTTTTAAACTTTAAGACTATTATAGTTTAGCTTGTTATATACTGTTAATAGTTTACTTGCCTTTTAGTAAATAGCTAATTACTTATACTACTTAACGTAGCCTAAGTATTATACTTTAGTTTTATTTTTGCTAAAATTTACTCTTAAACTATAAATTAGTATAGAAGTAATTTAAATATAATAATTAATACACTTTATAGTTAAAAGTAGATTAATAGAATAGATAGAAGTATATTATATAAAAGACAAATTGCTACTAAGCTAAATTAGTAGTAGAGAAATACTAAATATAGCTAGTTATATAACTTTATATTTCTTAGCCTTATAAAAAACTCTTAAGTATCTATTATTAATTATTCTATTGTCTTATTCTAAAACTTTAGTAACTTAGCAAGTATTTATATATTTTAATAAAGCTAACTTTATATACTTCTTTAACTCTCTCTAATTAAGTAAGACCTTAGAAGCAAGACGTTAACATAAGATAAATACTATAAACACTACTAAACATTAAATAGCTACTATATTAATAGTATTTTAATACGTAGCTATGCTACATTAATGCAAAGGTTAAGAAAGGTGCAGGCGTAGCCTACTTGCTTGTCTAGCCTACTTGCTTGTTACTTGCGTTACTGCATTTGCTTAGATATAGCTACTTAGGGTAAATCCTACTATAATAACTCTATTAACTACTGCAGCTGCACTACCTAACTAATATAATGCGACGGGGAAGGCTTTCCCTACGCTGAAATAGGAATAGCATTAGGGGTTTCCTATCCTAAACAGGAAAGCCGTAGAGCGAAAAATCAAATAGTCTAGGCCTATGCACAGCCCACATCTGGGCTTTAGGTGCCACGTGTAGTCGATGTGTGGCAGCGCACCGCTGCCTCGTGCATTCATATCGACTACGCAAGCTGAATCCTACTCAATTTAACTTGTGCTTGCCTTTTGGCGCAGTCGTCTAGCGCATGTAGTCGTGCCTATAACCTTTGACTTTGACTTTGACTCTTACAGTACCCACCTAGGTGGTGTTCTCACCGGTCTGCGACCTTCTGCAGCAGCAACCTCTCTTTTTCCTCATCTCCAATCACCTCGTCACAGGTTTGTCTTTGCCTCACACTTGAGGTAGCCTTGCGTTCTGCCCCCAAATTCGCAGTTATAAGATGGCTTCGCCATATTGCCGTGGTCCGCATCACCTGCGCTTGCTTTCCCTCCAGTAAATCTTCACCGATAAAGAATATCATTTAAGAAGATAGACATTCCCTCCCTTAAAAAAACAACAAAGTCACGCTCTGCACACCAGCACGCTATATGTGCTCTCGCTGCCTTAACTTAAGTTAAATTCCCTAGGAGCCGGCAACATGAATGGACCTGAGGCTGCCCGGGCTCTTATCGAGAGAATACGTCAAGAAAACACACTTAGTGAAGCATTTGGAAATTCACGGATAGCTTCCTTCATGTGTCAAGCATTAAAGCTGTATAGGTACTTATGCTCCTCTCTTCGCCACGTGCTAATCTGCCCAGGGTATCCGAGCAACTCTACGACAAGTCTACACATTTCCTCTTAGAATTGTTACAGAACGCCGATGACAACCAATATAATACTGATATTCCCACTTTATGCATTACCTATCAACCAGGTAGCCTGCGCGTTGATTGTAATGAAGCGGGATTTAATAGCAAAAACGTCGAAGCCATCTGCACCATCGGCAGCAGCACTAGAGCCGACTCCAATAACTCCACTGGAGAGAAGGGTATTGGCTTCAAATCGGTCTTTAGAGTTGCTGATACCGTGTGGATATCTTCTGGAGATTTTAGCTTCAAGCTCGATACACGTGAAGATGGTGTGATGGGTATGGTCGCCCCGCGATGGGATGCGTTCCCTGAGCCTATCCGGACTGGGTATACGTCTTTCTACCTAAAGATCTCTGAACGATACGATGAGAGAGAACTCTTAGAAGAGATCACTTTCTTTGATCCTACTCTGTTAATCTTCCTCCGTAGATTGACGCGGATCGAGCTCAAAGTTACACAGAAGGACGGAAAGATGTGGTCAGAACTGCTAAGCAGAGAAGAGGAAAAGAAGGATGGGCAGGTGCTCGCATTTCTTACACGCAAAGATATTTCCACAAAGCACATTATCAAGAAACATATGGTCACCAACCTTCCAGCGGAATCAAGACGACGCGGCTGTTCTCAATCAGAGATTGTCCTAGCATTTCCGGTCTCAGAACCAGGCAAGGTACCTCCCATGGAGCTCCACAAAGTCTATGCGTTTCTTCCAATCAGGCAGTACGGTTTCAATGTGGGTTTCATTTTTCTGAACGAATCGATCATCTACTTACGAGACGCAGTTCATGGTGCAAGCCGATTTCCTTCTAACTGCTAATCGAAAAGATATCAACCAGTCTTGTAATTGGAATATCGCCCTCCGGAGCGAAATCTCCAAAGCTTTTTTGGAAGCTGTAAACTCTTTCAACGATACTCCATTGCGATATCACTGGCCTCACTATCTTCCCCTCGACATGCTTCCATCCTTTTTCAACCTTACAAGGACTGATATCTTGCGGGGACTCTCAGAGAGACCGATCTTGGAGTCGTACTCGAAAAGCATGGAGAAGCCTTCCTCGCTCACCTTCATTCCACCAGAATTCAGAGACCAAGCTGGGACCCCCTTCACGCTCGACTCCAGCTCTGCCTCGCATCAATTGTCTCCGAAATATCCCACATGTGAACTTGATGCTCTATTATTGCTCGGCGTACAAGTTCAATCTCAGATGAAGTTCTTAGAAGAATTGAGTTTGCTTAGCGGATCATTCCCTACAAAGCCGGCAAAGTGGCATTCGGAGCTCGCCGGCGCGCTGTTATTACTTATTCCCAACTGCTGCGACATTATTTGTTCAATGCGTCTGATACCTTTACGAGATGGGCAGTGGGTTTCAAGACAGGGGTGTTCAATCTACTTTCTCTCAAGCACCTATGGTCTGAACATCCCCAACGGCATCCAACTGCACATTGTCGATCCCGTAGCGGCAAACGATAGTTCGCGAAAGAGGTTATATGAGCAGTTAGGAGTCAAAGAACATGACGAATCCAAAGTATGCAAAATTATCGTTAGCAATGGCTGCGACAGGGAGTATGCCTCGAGCAAGCTGACACAGAAAGAGCTCATTGAACAAACCACCTATTTGTACAAATCGAAGCACTTCCAACCGTTGAAAGAACTGCCGTTTTGGTTCGCCACAAGTCACGAGAAATTGGTTTTAGGCTCCGACGTTTATGTCCGAGGAATAGCGGAGGATGAACCATACCATAAGCGTGTTTACGATCTCCTTGAAACCGAATTTGTTTTCATTCACGAAGACTATGCGAGTGCGGTCTCAAGAGCCGATAAAAAATGGCGAAACTGGTTATCTAAATCATTCGGCCTCTCTTCAATACCGCGCCTTGTTGAGCGTCAATCGTTACAGCCGATGTCAGACAATATTGAGCTGTCCAAGGAGATGAAACTCCTATTCGCAAAAGGGGATTCATTGGATGTACTCTCCTTACTGTGTACGCATTGGGTCCACTATTCTAAATGGCTTGGTCCTGGTTCGCACCCCGGGATCTCTGTGGAAAAGAAAAACAAACTTCGGAAGGAAATTGGCTCACTCAAAGTCAAATGCCGAAACGGAGTCTTTTCACCGCTTTGTGGGACTATCCTTCCCTCCTTAGACGCTCAGGTAGAGCCACATCTAGGCCATTGTATTTTAGACATTCGAAGTCCGGCTAGTACGAGCTGGTCAGTCTTGGAGCACTGTGGTGTTGCGGTAGAAGCTGACGCACGATATTACTTACGTTGCCTTGAGCTGCTACGGGAATCAGAGCCTGACAGAACTCTACTCGTACATATTTATGAGCAGATCCGGGATCTATACAACGAAAATAAGCATGTGATTGGGTATGCATTACCATGGAAGATACGAATAAGTACTAAACTAGCCTAGGGCTGACTTCTGCACCAAGAGGCTGTTCTACCTACCACCAACCTCCGCCACACACGCCTCTGCTCTTGCGTGGCTTTCCGCGCGTGAGGCAGTGAACAACCGAGCAGCATTGGAGAAAGAATATCCTACTTGCACCATGCTTTTCAGATCTTTAATCATTGTTGGAAAAGACAGGCTGAGTTCTTTAGTTGCGAGAGCGACTCTTATCTCAAAGTCTGAAAATCTTTGCAACATAGTCCAGATTTACCGGGACCTTGACGAGGCCATCCAAGGGCTGGACCCGAGAAGTGCGCGAACGGCATTGGAGCCGTTAACCTATCGCCCCATATTTCCTATCATCAACTCGGATGGACGAGATCGCGAAAGTTTCGACATTTTGGTCCAGGCTTCAGAGACTAATATCTATATTGGAGACCGAAAACAGTTGGTGGCCAAATTCCGGGGCGTCGTTCCTTTACTGGCTTTCACTAGCGAAGAGGTTTCTGCGACGCAGAACCTTCTAGCGCTCTTAAACATCAAGTGGCAGCAGTTGTCCAAAGTCGTGCGAATTGAGACAAGTCCGCAAGGCTATATCAGCGTTCACCGGGGATATACGAGGTTCCTTAGGGCTCGTTCAGCATTCATTCAATCGTAAGTCAAGGTTTGTCCAATCACGAATGTTTTAAGTAGGCCTGGTGTACCGGTTGAGTATAGATGGCGTATGGAAGCCTCCGAAGCCGCATTGTATTGTGATGCTAATTGAGTTGAGAGTTGCTCATATAACCAGGAAGCCATTTTACTTCGTCTTTTCATGATACAAACAAACTAAGACGTAATACAGGCTACTTCCTCGACCAGATCTCGACCGTGGGAGTATGTGCACCCAAATCGCAAAGATAGAAGTGGCTGTAGCTTCTAGAATCATAACTACATATACTCTCGAAGTCGGAAAGATGAGGGTACGGGGACGCCAACATGAAGTAACGGTCACTTCTTCAACGGTTTCAGGGATGTTACAATTATTCTTGGCACAAAGCAGCCTCAAAGGAACGTCACCGAGTTTCAAATTCCTTGAGTCGATCAGTAACAGTTGCCAAATCAAAGAACCAGATCATATACTGTTGCTAAGCCACGCACTTAGTGGTAAAACTCTTGGAGAGATCAGGGCCGCCTTCCTTGAGCACGGCCTACACGTAAAGCTACGGATTTCAGATCAAGGTACGCTTCTGAGATTACAACACTTACAAAGAAGCAAACAAATGCTGAATTTTATTACAGAAACATCACTAAAACGCAAGCGAACGGACAGGTATGCTGGAAGTGCAGCGGAACTTCATGCTATCTCATTTCCCTTAACTCAATGCTACGACAGCGTGGGGAGATCTTCCGGTGGAGAATATGATGAACGGCTGGATGGACTTCGCATCCTAGAGGGGAATGATTTTGATATCACGAGCAGACATTGGCGTTCCAAAAGATCGAAATATGTTTACAGAGAATCTCGAATGATGCCGTTTTTGAGCGTAATCGATTCCGACATGGTTTTCGAGGATAAGAACGCGTACGCTGTCGATGATTATTTGAAAGTACAAGATGAGGAATGGTCGAAGCGTCAGTATATTGGAGAAACTACTGTATGTTTTCCACTCCGCTGATACCTGTCACAATAGCTGATAAGTTCAAAAGGCGCATAACTTTTTGGGCAAGCACTTGGGGACACTGTACAATCCCGTACTCCATTGGACTAGTTCTTTGCGTACAAGAGGTGGCTATCTTCCTTTCAGAGGCGACAAAGATTCGTCGGCTTTTTGCCTGACTGCGTCCTCGGCGGAGAAGATGACTTCCGTTCTCGAGGACCACAACCACCAGAATGCCGCTTCTTGGGGAGAAGCAGGACTAGAGTACCATATCGAAATCGTCGTGGTGACGGAAAACTGCAGGACGACTTTTTTGCTGCAGCCATCTCAATACGAGCGAGTAAGTTGTTTGGTCCCACTATGTTCTTTCTACCTGCTCACTTACCCTGGAATATATCACGATCAGTTTTTTAACCTTGAGTGTACAGATGAGAAAATATCGCCTGACAACGTTCACAAGACTGTCTCCTAGTCATGTTAGCGTTTTGATGCGCATTAGCAATATCTATACGAGTCCCCTGATTGAACTCTTTACAGATCCTTGGCAGCTTGTTACTTCAGATCGACTTTCTTTGACCGGAAACACTCGCTTGAGAGCAATTCTCAAAGACACAACACTCTCAGACTTGACAAACTCCGGCACATCCGCATATTCAGTTCATCCGTATTCATACAAAGCGCTCTTGGGAAACGAGATTCGATTATTACACTTGCTGCCTTCAAATCAAAGAGAGCACCCCCTTAGAGCCGTTATCACACATATGCCAATCCAAAGTGCTGGAGACTTCAGAGCACTATCATATGTTTGGGGAACCGACAAACAATGGTCCGTCTTAGAGACCCCGGCCGGGCGATTGAAGATCACTTCTTCCCTCTCCTCCGCTCTGCGGCATCTCAGGCGCAAGAATAGCCCAATGTCAATTTGGGTCGATGCAATCTGCATTAATCAAGATGACAACGAGGAGAAAGCCAACCAAATACGGCTTCTACCTCATATATTCCGGCATGCTATGTCAGCATTAGTGTTCTTGGGCGAGACCACAATCAATGACAAAGCCATGGAGACATTGATGCAGATCAAGGCTAAAGCAGATCAAACTGAACTTCCGGACAGTTTGGAAAGTTCCCTCGGTTTTGTTGGTCCTATGGAGCAGGCTTCGTACGAAATGCAGGCCCTCAAAAACGAATCCAGCAGAGATAACGATGAAACTTGGCCACAATATCTTCCTCCAGTCCCGAGCTCCTGGGCTGATAGATCAATACCGTCCCCTGGAATGCCGATTTGGGAAGAAATCTACAACCTCTTCAAGAATTCATGGTTTCGGAGAATATGGGTTGTGCAGGAAACTCTGGCAGCATCTAGTGTTCGAGTTATCTGCGGCAAGTGGGTGGTTGAGTGGAACGATCTCTTCCACGCTGTTGAAATAATTGATAACGAGTTTTGCTCTTCTAGAGAATATCCTAACCTTAAGCCACCATGGAAAAAATTCCTAAAAATCGCCGACTACCGTGAGAGAGAGGCCGGGAAAGTTCGCATGGCTTTCATTGAGCTGCTTGAGTCATTCAGGCACGCCGAGTCAACGCTCACGAGAGATCGATTCTTTGCCTTGGTTGGGTTTGCTGCGGACAGCAGCAATGCAGCTTTCCAACCCGATTACACTTCTTCCCTACAAAAGATTGTTTGCCGCATCGCTCACGCCTTTATTGCACAAGGAAAGATAATGCTACTTCTGTATCGCGCCGGGTCTGCCGCCAATCCTGAACACACTGTTGCTCGCTTCCCATCTTGGATCCCAAATTGGACAGTGCCGAAGCCACCGTCCCTTTGGGAGTCCACCTCTCGCCGAGGTGTTGAATTTGCTGCATCATGGAAGACTGAGCCAATCGTCAACCAAGGTCTTTTTGACAATAAGATTGCAATGCAGGGGTACTTGATCGATACTGTCACCTCCGTCACTACGGCGAGTTGTGTCATGGACCAGCTCGGGATATATTTCCGCCAAATTGACGACATGGTGAATAAGCTTAAGCCTCCTTATTGGGTAGTGAAGGATGAGCTTAAATGGAAAGTCCCTATTGCAGAAGCACAGTCTCGACGAACAACGCTGGATGTAAACACCGAAATGCACACCTCCTACAAAGCACTTCGGCATATCCTTGACTTAGACAATTCCTTTTCTCCGCGTTCTATCCAAGTCAATCCAGAGATTTACCAAGCCTCTGAAATTTACAAACGCGAGCTCTTCGAATGCCTTGAAGGCTGGCGCTTCTTCATCACCAAACGCGGTTACGCTGGCGTGGGGCCCATCGTCACTCGTGAAGGCGACACTGTTGTTATCTTCAACGGAGGCGCAGTGCCTTTCTTGGTGCGTAAGCACGAGTGTAAAGATAAGGAACGAGTATACAAGTTACTAGGTGAATGTTATGTTCACGGTCTTATGAATGGCGAAGCACAATACCTAAAAGGCCTGAGGGAATGTCAAGTTACACTATGCTAGATAGAGAATTGTGTTTATAATATACACAGCAGAACCCTATTGCAATAACGTGCGCACTAAATTAATCGCAAAGCCTTTTTGTTTTGAGACTTATAGTAAAGAGTGTGTACTTTCTAATTTACTATTAATCTAACCTTTGCCTTCTCTTGCTAAAAAAAATTTATACTTTATTTGTTACTTGCGTAGTTCTATTGTTGTAAAGTGTAGATTACGTAGTTTTAGACCCGCAATTAAACAATAAACAGAGGACTAGAACAGCTTTTATATTCCTTTATAGCAAGGCTAGGCAAAGCTTTAAAAAAAAAAAATTTAATTATAGAAATATTTAGGATATTTTATTTATCTTAAAAAGGTTAAAATCTTTACGCTGCGTTAGGAAAATTTAATTATTGCAAGCTGTTAATACTTACTATATCGTAGCATAGCAGCCTAAATGGTATCCTTGGTGCTCTAGGTTAATTCTTAATTAAAACAACGTCTACCTTGTCGCATTTTTTACCTCTTTCTACTACCCCCACGCATTACATGCTGTATTCGAGATTGACGTAATTACTCAATCCTGCAGCCTTAACCTCTGTCTATTAGATGAAATCTGTGATATTTCGTCCTAGGAGATCATTACCAGAAGTCTACACGTGGTTGCGCAAGGTGCAAATCAAGAAGCGTAAAGGTAAGCAACACAGCATATCCTATTAAATATCTAATCCTATATTCCTGCTTAGAGAGTAGAGCAATTTAATTAATACAGTCTACAGTGTGATGAAGTCCATCCTGAATGCACACAGTGCAAGAGGCGCCATCTACCTTGCAGTTATACGCCTTCGACAAGTGTAATGCTAGCTGAGCAGACACCACTTCAGGAGATCTCCCCTCGGAAAATAACACATTCACTACTGGTAGAGTGTCCAGGTTTACTCTCCAGGCCGCTAGTCATACAGCCAACTCTATTTTCGTCATCACAAAATGTATTTGGAACCTCTCGTCTGATGGAACTGCGTCTGATGCACCATTGCACTCTCATAACCTGCGAAACCATGTAAGCCCTGCCTTCTACTGCTACTGTTCTCCGAGATTATTAATGGAACAAAACTTTGGGTTCGTGTAGGACCATAGTGCCGTCCGCTCAGCTCCAGCACATCTGGTCCCAAGACATACCCCGCATGGCTTTCCAATCTGACGCAGATAACCACCTCATCTGCTTTCTCCTCTCGCTCTCCGCTCTACACCTTCAGACTCTTGGTCCAGGTGACCCAGTCGTTGGCCTGGCGTCCGCTTATTATCTTAATCTTGGCTTGCAGAAGTTCAATGCCGCGCTTCCCAAACTAAATAAGGATAACGCTCCCTTTCTGTTCGTTTCCAGCGTTTTGATTGCCATATATGTGCTTCTTTCACGCCAGCAGATGAGTTTTGAAGATCTCTATTCTGTTCCAAGTTCCTGGTTCCAAATGATGCAAGGAATTCGCAAAGTGGCTTCTGCTGCCCGGCCTTGGATTCAAAAGTCAAAGTTAAAGTTTTTGCTGCTTAATATTTAGTTTCCGTTTGATAAGCCTATGGAAAATAACGCTTCTGGACCATTCACGGCGTTTCTGAGCGGTTTAGAAAACTCTGACGTGGATGTCGAGAGCATGGCTGCCTACCAGTATGCAGTTCAATACCTCCACCAAGTCTATACCTTGGTCCTGATTGGTGAAAAAAAGCACGTCGTCCGAAAGACAGTGTTAGCTTTTCCGACCACAGTCCCGCCAAAGTTTGTATCCCTTCTGGAAAGCAACGATTCTCGAGCACTGGTCATAACCGCGCACTACTTTGGGGTGATAACTTATGTAGACGAGCTATTGTGGCTACGAGGCGTAGCAGTACGGGAAATTATGGGTCTTTTGACTATCGTACCTGTGGATTGGAAATGGGCGATGGAGTGGCCTTTACGACAAGTCCAACGTAATGACCTTGGATTCTCTACATAGACCATCGTCGACGTCGATCGATCGACCGAGAGATGTGACAATGCATAGAGTATCTCAACCTCTCTATCTATCTTCAAACCGTATGTCAACCAAGTACACATTGACTATTCACAATCTTTTTTGAATGTCTTCCCTAAAAGTTTAATTCTACATCTTAACCGCATGTACTCTCCGTTACGATACAGAACCTATGAGAACGGACACACGATCAACACGACGAAAGCGAGGATTGAATTGCCCCACCCAACGCTAAGCCTCTCGTACACCTTTTGGCCTATAAGTGGAACTAAAGTGCCAAATATAGAGCGCATATACGACATTCGCAGCTAGCGCTGGCTCGACATGGTGGTAAATACAGTAGCCATATAGATGGTAATGCACGACAACCCACGAAAAAGTGTTAATGACGTGACAATGAAGAGGTCGCTGGGTTCATCAATACTTATTATGGTGGCGAACAGACCAATCCCGAAAACTGACGTTCCGACAATTGGGACTAGCCAGAATACCCTCTCATTTGCACTACAGCCATACTAGAACTGTCCCAGGGACATAAGTGGTGAGTAAATGATCATTGGGAGCAGTCAGTGCTCCGGTTTCGTTTGCCCATTCGCAGACTTTGTCCACACTCCCACCAAGCTGATCATGCTCCTAACCTCGATGCCAAGGTAGGTAAAGTTGAATGCCCCAGAACAGAACCGATACTGATTCTCGAACACTAATGCGAACGTTGTGAGGAGCAGACACAAATATCCGTGCCCCAGTGCCATAAATACTGAAAGCGCCAATACAGTTAGAGAGAGCGCCAGCATCCTCAACGGCCGATTAATACTCCGTATGCGGAGCCGCTAGTGCTTCAGACCACTGTCAAGTTTCGATCGAATATCATCGTTGTCCGTAGTGACTCTCAAATGCTCAATCTTGTGCGCGGGGATGGTTGGAACATTTGTCTCTCGCAAGAACACGAAACTGACCGCCACAATCACCGCACCGATGAGCGCCAACCCTTCACCTCAGCGAGATATACTTCCGCCATCGGCCCTACGATCGACCCAGCCAAATTCCCCATGGTGTGTAAAGTCATAGGAACGCCTTGGCGGTTATGCCTCCGCAGGTCACCGCGAAGATGAGGAAGAGGACGTTGCAGATGTGGTAGAAGATCAGCCGGTCATACATCTCAGAACATGGCACAACAATGAGAGGACCAATAGCGAATCCAGGAACATAGATTGACGCTACGAAGGTGCCAACACCTCGTTTGTCGACTTAAACTCGGCTATTATTTGATAAAAGAAGGGTGCGAGCACGCTTGTGGCTCGTGGGCTGGACACTTTATACGCAATGTCTTATTAGCAACAGAGTAATGAAGCGAGATCTTTCTGTGAAAGCTACGCTCTAATAATCTATACTATATGAACGAGACATCTCCAGTACCAGTATAAGTTACACAGCTTCCCCCACAGGCACCAGTACACGCCTCACCCAAGCCGCCCTTGCCTCTCTTGCCCTCACCGACAATCTCGCCTCCGGCGCCAGCTCTGCAAATCCATGCCACGCACCAGGCCAAACATGCAACTCGGCCTGGACCCCGCACTCCCACAACCTACTTGCATACTCCACAGCCTCATCTCTAAAGACCTCAGCAGTGCCGACATCAATGAATGCCTCGGGAAGAAACCTCAGATCTGTCGCGCGCGAAGGAGCGGCATAGAAACTAACTTCACTCTCTCCATCGCCACGGATGGGCTTCTCGCCGAGCAAACACCACCACCCCAGCTCATTACTCCCACGACTCCACGTCCCCTCATCGACATACTGCTTGCTCGATACGCTTCCGCCGCGATCATCGAGCATTGGGCCTAACAACATTTGCCCTCGCACGCGCAAGGGTGGGTTTACCCTATCCCTCGCCAACAATGCTATCCCCGCCGCCAAACCCCCTCCGGCCGAGCTCCCCGCGACGACTATCCTATTTTCATCAATGCTCAGCTCTTTAGCATGCGTGATCATCCACAGTAACCCAGCATAACAATCCTCGACAGGCGCCGGGTCTGGGTACTCCGGTGAGAGACGGTACTCGACAGCCACACACACGATCCTGAACTGTATGACCCAATCGAGGATCTCCATGATACCGAGGAATCTCGTGCCGGCTATCATGCCGCCGCCATGCGTATAGTATATCGCTGAATGAAATCCTCCGTCTGCTGAGTCGCTTAACACGGTCACGGGGCGGAATACCGATAGCTTCAACTTCCCTCCGTCCGGGCCTTCGATGATCCTCTCGTGATGTTCGATCCCCGGTCTTCCATGTAGGGCATCCTCGAGAGACTGACTGGCGAATTTCCGCACTCGCGGGATGTCTATGAGCGTGAGGGTTGGCGTGAAGGGTAATTTAGACAGGATGGCGGATAGTTCTGGATCTAAGGGTGGGCGGAGGAGCGGAGATGGCATGGCCTATTGGCAGCGCTGATGCTAACTAGGTACCGCAAGACTTTTCTTAATTGATGAGAGAGTGAGATTTGAGCCGAGATTTAAGGCGAGAGAAATATAAGTTTTGTACAAAAAGGTGTATAATGGGGAATTCTCGCCTTTTAAGAGGGCTTACGGTGACATTCCATGGATGTAAGATAGTGGTTCATAGGCTGCTACTGTTGAGAAATAATGTTTTATTCAAGATAGGGTTAGAAGGGTTTCGTGTTCGTGTTCGTGTTCGCGTTAGGGTCTTGGCGGGTAGAGTAGGATACAGTAAAACTGCAGTTCCCCCCATCACCGCTCAAATATGGGTTCTGCGCCACAGCCTCACGATACAGACGTGCTGAATCAGTCCAAGCACACCGTCGCGGTCTCCATAGCCTGCTAATCGATCTTAGTCCAACACCAGCACCAGCCCCGCAAGCTAGCTAGAAATTCACGGCACAGGGTCAGGATGCGAAGGACCTCGAGCCCAAAGATTGTGATAGCGAGGAGGATTATTAGACAGATGTAGGTCCAGGGCGAGTAGATGTCATGGCGCTAGAGGACGGCGAGGAGGGGCCAGACGAGGGGCTTGCGCATGTCGCGGGGGTGGAGGATCTGAACGCTGGGGCATTGTTAACTAGAGCTTAGAAGATTGTGTAGGGGCGACTTGCGGGCGGCGCTGGTGGGTGGTGGATGGTGATGGAGCAGGCCGGGCAGGAGTGGCATCGTCGGGTCTGTCGCTGCGACGGAGTGACGTGATGTAGGTGCGGCACTAGTGGCGTCTCGTTTGCCGGCACGATAAACATGATGTTGAGCTCTGGAAGCAGTGGCGGGCGTGTTTGTACTCATGGTCGTGATGGTGTTCTTCCGGAGGGTGCTCTACACTACCACGGGCTGACAGAGACACACCCTCTTTATGGTATATTTCCATCCTGACCGCTGTAGCACTGTCACTAAGCACCTCTCAGGATTGCGTTAGACATTTTTCTGGCTCATTTGCGGGATGCAAACGACCGTGCTGGGCGTCGGGTCGCTGCAGGAGGTAGGCCAACATTCAGTGCGGACGGCAGGAAGCGGTGGGCGGTGGGCATCGCGGTGTGGAGATAACAGACAGCAGAGGAGCTATAGAGCGAATTGCGAGGGTGGGATGGTTGGAGATTTTGGAGATGGTTGTCAATGGGAGGTGACGAAAGTTGGTTCATCATGGATGAAATCGCATAGCCGAGTCGTGCGTCACATTACGTCGAGGCTCAAGCTCCTTCGCGCACCAGCCCCAGCACCTTGCCAGCATTGCGCACTCCCCCCCGCCGTCACATGGTGGAAGCCCGAATCATACGAGAGTTTTTAACGGGGATATTACCCGCCCGATGCATTTTTTCAGCAGCGCACTAACACTGTTAGGACGTCAAAGAGAAGGAGAAGAAGAGTGCTGCACTTGCTACGGACCTTGCTCGACTCTAGGCTAGACCCCGGCCTTTGCTTTACGATGACATGCAACACATATAATAAGTGAATATACATTTTCTGCACATTCAGGAATTTCCTATAGCGAAGCGCTGTTATATGAACTTGCTACTGTCAAAGTAATACGAATGGCTAGCGCAGGACGGATCTCTTATCTTCCCATATAAATCATCAAGAGCTTGTTAGAACGATAGGGCACTAGCCATCTTTTTAATTAACCTCTCTGACTTCTCTTCTCTTCTCTTCTCTCTAACTGAACTAAACTTTCGCACTTGACTTGTGGAATCTGGAATTGATTCCACAACCTTTCACCGGTTGTTAATGTAACGGGTTGATATTGGGTTGATATTCGCACTGGATAGTGTTGACATAACCTAGCGGCGCGGCGCAATTCTCTCAAGGTCTCCGGAGTACAACTCCTTTCTAAGGAATTGTTTCACATGGGCAGAGTCGTTGAGCATGACTGAAAGCTGACCTGACACCGTGGTAATCGCTGATACTCCAGCGAACGAATCGAGGCAAGCAGGCATCCGGTGAAGGACGTGGCGCATCAGGTAGCCGTACGCCTCGCTACACGGAGGCAGATTGGACAGCCAGAAATATCCCAGCCTGGCCGCCAGTGTCTTTTCATCTCCATCCTTCTTCTACTTTACGAGGGCTTCATTTACCCCCTGACTTGAACACACACCTTGCTCCCCCGAGTTTTGAAGGCTGATCATGGTATGTGGCGGAGCATGGATAAGGCACGCCAAGACTGATTCGGATATACTAGGTTCGGCCGGTGGAGGACGACGACATTGGACTAAAAGTGCTCCGCGAGGCACCAGCAGAAGCAACCCAAATCATTGAGTGTGTTCTTTCTTTACGGTGCTTGCTATCTAAGTTTATACTAAGGCTACGTCAGCATCGTCGCAATCCATGGCATCGGCGCTCACCCAGACGACACCTGGTGCAAGAATGTTGGTACGGCAGCGAGCGAGGAGTGGGTCAACTGGCTGGATAAGGAAAACATGCTACCAGCCGTAGCTCCACATGCGCGCATTATGCGATATGGATACCAGTCTCAGTGGTTTGGGGAAGGAGCAATACGACAGAATACCTCTGCAGTAGCGCAGCGATTGCTGTTGGCCTTGAATCGAAAAAGAGGGGTACAAGCTCCTTTCAAAATACTCTGTATCATCGCTAACATAAACACCCGTGTCTAGATATTTCAATCTCGTCCGTTGATTTTCATAGCGCACTGTTTCGGCGGACTAGTCGTGTTAAAGGTAGGTTGGTGAGCTAAACTAGAATGCACCGGCGACTAAGCGTTAAAGGCACTCGTAGATGCGCAACACAACGTGACGATGTGGCCTGGCGTGTTTACATCAACCACCGGCTTGTTATTTCTTGGTACACCGTTCCGAGGAGCGAAGGGAATGGACCTAGTAGAGATGCTCGAAGCAGCACGTAGTCAATATCAAGAGGATGAAGTGCAGATGATGGTTTTAAAGATATTAGAGCCGGGAAATGAATTCCTTCAAGAACTAGTAGACCAGTTTGGAAAGACCCGAATGCTAGCAAACAAGGCTAAGGTTGCATGCTTCTACGAGCTGACGCCAAGCAACGTTGGAAAGATTGTAGGGACACAGAATCGAACAGTATGTTCTGTAGAGGGGTAGATGCTCTGTACGAAGCTAATTACTTTTGCAGAGATTTGTGGTGAGTGAGAGCTCTGGCTGCCTTGACCTGTCCGACGCAACAAGCAAATATTCTCTCTCGCGGACTCACTTCGATATGACCAAATTCGGGAAACCTACAGAGGAGGACTTTGAGATAGTACGGGATGTTATCCAGAAAATGGTTAGCGAAGCTTATTGTGTGGTGCCGACTCGATCTCAACGTAATTATACTTCTTTTTAGGGACCTGTTGGTTTAATGTATGGCTGACCGATTTTAAGCTACTAAATCAGTTTCGGAACATAACCATGTTCCACACACTACCCTGGCTCAGAGGCCGATAGTGATCCGCGAGGCACCAGCGGACACACCTCAGATCAATGCAACGTTGGTATCGAAAGCATCCAGGAATAACAAGAAAAAAAAAGTGGAGGTTCCAAAAGTGGTTATTACGTGGCTATCTGCAGAAGACGGGAGGCTTTTACATACAGTGCAGACCGAGAAGCTTTTACATGCAGTGCAGACTATGAAGCCGAGTAATTGGAAGCATGTGGCCTCTTTTTTTGGAGACCGTTCTCCTTATGCGTGTGAGAAGCGACATAAGAAATTAATAGAATCCCGCAAAGACCTATGGAGATAAACATCGATATAGCTTATATCTCAGTTCCTAGAGTAGTTTAAGAAATAGAAGCTGCGCTAGGTTTTCATCTTGCCTTTTTGACAATAGCAAGAAATCAACATACATTAACTTAGGACTGTACTCACAATATCCTTAAAACCTGTCTTAACTTTTAAACATAGGCAGGGAGCCGTTATTGCACGGTAATTTTATTTTAGGACAGAGGCGCGCAGCTACTGCAAGTTGTTTTAACAAAGGTACCTATTATCTTTACACTACTACTGCTCAGCCTTGGGTTAGTATTCTTGAGAA